>CAWVRF010001228.1:0-233000 GCA_963932465.1 Maratus speciosus | reverse complement strand
TCTGACTCAGCCCCTAAATAAGTTGGAGAAATGAAATTTTGCATACTTATAGCTGAACACCTCACATCAAACGACAAATAATAAAATTTTGAAAAAGTCGTACATTTAACCCTTTGGGCTCCCACATGTGTATTTTAAACAATTCTTTCTAAGTGAGCCCCTAATCAGGTTGGAGGCGTGAAATTTTGCGTACTTATAGCTGAGCACCTCACATTAAACGACAAATCATAAAATTTTCAAAAAGTCGTACATTTAACCCTTTGGGCTCCCACATGTGTATTTTAAACAATTCTTTCTAAGTGTGCCCTTAATTATGTTGGAGGCGTGAAATTTTGCATACTCATAGCTGAGCACCTCGCATCAAACGACAAAACACAAAATTTTGTAAAAGTCGTACATTTAATCCTTTGTGCTACCACATGTGTATTTTAAACAATTCTTTCTAAGTGAGCCCCTAATTAGGTTGGAGGCGTGAAATTTTGCATACTTATAGCTGAGCACCTCACATCAAACGGCAAATTATAAAATTTTGAAAAAGTCGTACATTTAAACATTTGGGCTCGAACATGCATATTTTAAACAATTCTTTCTAAGTGATACCCTAATTAGGTTGGAGGCGTAAAATTTTGCATACTTATAGCTGAATACCTCACATGAAACGACAAATCACAAAATTTTCAAAAAGTCGCACATTTTACCCTTTGGACTCCCACATGTGTATTTTAAAAAATTCTTTCTAAGTGAGCCCCTATTTAGGTTGGAAGCATGAAATTTTACACACATATAGCTGAGCACCTCGCATCAAACGACAAATCATAAAACTTTCAAAAAGTCCTACATTTAACCCTTTTGGCTCCCACATGTGTATTTTAAACAATTCATTATAAGTGAGCACCTATTTAGGTTGGGGGCGTGAAATTTTTCATATTTATAGCTGAGCACCTCGCATCAGACGACAAATCATAAAATTTTCAAAAAGTCGTACATTTAACCCTTTGGCCTCCCACATGTGTATTTTAAACAATTCTTTCAAAGTGAGCCCATAATTAGGTTTGAGGCGTGAAATTTTGCATACTTATAGCTGAACACCTCATATCAAATGACAAACCATACAATTTTGAAAAAGTCGTACATTTAACCCTTTGGTTTCCCACATGTATATTTTAAAAAATTCTTTCTAAGTGAGCCCCTAATTAGGTTGGAGGCGTGACATTTTGCATACTTATAGCTGAGCACCTCACATCAAACGACAAATCATAAAATTTTGAAAAAGTCGTAAATTTAACCCTTTGGGGTCTCACATGTGTATTTTAAACAATCGTTTCTAAGTGAGCCCATAATTAGTTTTGAGGCGTGAAATTTTGCATACTTATAGCTGAACACCTCATATCAAATGACAAACCATAAAATTTTGAAAAAGTCGTACATTTAACCCTTTGGTTTCCCACATGTATATTTTAAACAATTCTTTCTAATTGAGCCCCTAATTAGGTTGGAGGCGTGACATTTTGCATACTTATATCTGAGCACCTCACATCAAACGACAAATAATAAAATTTTGAAAAAGTCTAATATTTAATCCTCTGGGCTCTAACTTGTGTATTTTAAGCAATTTTTCTAACTCATCTCCTAATTAAGTTGGAGACTTGAAAGTTTCCATACTTATAGCTGAACACTTGCGATAACACGATAAATTATAAAATTTTGAAAAAGTCATATTTAACCCTCCAGTCTCTAACTTCTGTATTTTAAGCATTTTTTCTGACTCAGCCCCTAATTAAGTTGGAGACATGAAATTTTGCATACTTATAGCTGAACACCTCACATCAAACGACAAATAATAAAATTTTGAAAAAGTCGTACATTTAACCCTTTGGGCTCCCACATGTGTATTTTAAACAATTCTTTCTAAGTGAGCCCCTACTTACGTTGGAGGAGTGAAATTTTGCATACTTATAGCTGAACACCTCATATCAAACGACAAATAATAAAATTTTGAAAAAGTCGTACATTTAGCCCTTTGGGTTCCCACATGTGTATTTTAAATAATTCTTTCTCAGTGAGCCCCTAATTAGGTTGGAGGCGTGAAATTTTGCATACTTATAGCTGAGCACCTCACATTAAACGACAAATCATAAAATTTTCAAAAAGTCGTACATTTAACCCTTTGGGCTCCCACATGTGTATTTTAAACAATTTTTTCTAAGTGAGCGCCTAATTAGGTTGGAGGCGTGAAATTTTGCATACTTATAGCTGAGCACCTCACATCAAACGGCAAATTATACAATTTTCAAAAAGTCGTACATTTAACCCTTTGTGCTCCCACATGTGTATTTTATACAAGTCTTTCTAAGTGAGCCCCTAAATAGGTTGGAGGAGTGAAATTTTGCATACTTTTAGCTGAACACCTCACATCAAACGGCAAATTATAAAATTTTGAAAAAGTCGTACATTTAAACATTTGGGCCCCAACATGCGTATTTTAAACAATTCTTTCTAAGTGATACCCTATTTAGGTTGGAGGCGTAAAATTTTGCATACTTATAGCTGAATACCTCACATGAAACGACAAATCATAAAATTTTCAAAAAGTCGCACATTTAACCCTTTGGACTCCCACATGTGTATTTTAAAAAATTCTTTCTAAGTGAGCCCCTATTTAGGTTGGAGGCATGAAATTTTACACACATATAGCTGAGCACCTCGCATCAAACGACAAATCATAAAATTTTCAAAAAGTCCTACATTTAACCCTTTGGGCTCCCACATGTGTATATTAAACAAGTCATTATAAGTGAGCACCTATTTAGGTTGGGGGCGTGAAATTTTTCATATTTATAGCTGAGCACCTCGCATCAAACGACAAATCATGAAATTTTCAAAAGGTCGTACATTTAACCCTTTGGCTTCCCACATGTGTATTTTAAACAATTCTTTCAAAGTGAGCCCCTAATTAGGTTGGAGGAGTGAAATTTTGCATACTTATAGCTGAACACCTCACATCAAACGACAAATCATAAAATTTTGAAACAGTCGTAAATTTAACTCTTTGGGGTCTCACATGTGTATTTTAAACAATCCTTTCTAAGTGAGCCCCTAATTAGGTTTGAGGCTTGAAATTTTGCATACTTATAGCTGAACACCTCATATCAAATGACAAACCATAAAATTTTGAAAAAGTCGTACATTTAACCCTTTGGTTTCCCACATGTATATTTTAAACAATTCTTTCTGAGTGAGCCCCTAATTAGGTTGGAGGCGTGACATTTTGCATACTTATAGCTGAGCACCTCACATCAAACGACAAATAATAAGATTTTGAAAAAGTCTAATATTTAATCCTCTGGGCTCCAACTTGTGTATTTTAAGCAATGTTTCTAACTCATCTCCTAATTAAGTTGGAGACTTGAAAGTTTGCATACTTATAGCTGAACACTTGCGATAACACGATAAATTATAAAATTTTGAAAAAGTCATATTTAACCCTCCAGTCTCTAACATCTGTATTTTAAGCATTTTTTCTGACTCAGCCCCTAATTAAGTTGGAGACATGAAATTTTGCATACTTATAGCTGAACACCTCACATCAAACGACAAATAATAAAATTTTGAAAAAGTCGTACATTTAATACTTTGTGCTCCCACATGTGCATTTTGAACAATTTTTTCTAAGTGAGCCCCTAATTAGGTTGGAGGCGTGAAATTTTGCATACTTATAGCTGAGCACCTCACATCAAACGGCAAATAATAAAATTTTGAAAAAGTCGTACATTTAACCCTTTGGGTTCCCACATGTGTATTTTGAACAATTTTTTCTAAGTGAGCCCCTAATTAGGTTGGAGGCGTGAAATTTTGCATACTTATAGCTGAGCATCTCACATCAAACGGCAAATAATAAAATTTTGAAAAAGTCGTACATTTAACCCATTGGGCTCCCACATGTGTATTTTAAACAATTCTTTCTAAGTGAGCCCTTAATTAGGTTGCAGGCGCGAAATTTTGCGTACTTATAGATGGACACCTCAGATCAAACGACAAATCATAAAATTTTGAAAAAGTCGTACATTTAACCCTTAGGGCTCCCACAAGTGTATTTTAAACAATTCTTTCTAAGTGAGTCCCTAATTAGGTGTCAGGCGTGAAATTTTGCGTATTTATAGATGGATACCTCAGATCAAACGATAAATGATAAAATTTTGAAAAAATCGTACATTTAACCCTTTGGGCTCCGACATGTGTATTTTAAACAATTCTTTCTATGTGAGTCTCTAATTAGGTTGGAGGCGTGAAATTTTACATACTTATAGCTGAATACCTCACATGAAACGACAAATAATAAAATTTTCAAAAAGTCGTACATTTAACCCTTTGGCCTCCCACATGTGTATTTTAAACAATTCTTTCAAAGTGAGCCCCTAATTAGGTTGGAGGAGTGAAATTTTGCATACTTATAGCTGAACACCTCACATCAAACGACAAATCATAAAATTTTGAAAAAGTCGTAAATTTAACCCTTTGGGGTCTCACATGTGTATTTTAAACATTCCTTTCTAAGTGAGCCCATAATTAGGTTTGAGGCGTGAAATTTTGCATACTTATAGCTGAACACCTCATATCAAATGACAAACCATAAAATTTTGAAAAAGTCGTACATTTAACCCTTTGGTTTCCCACATGTATATTTTAAACAATTCTTTCTAAGTGAGCCCCTAATTAGCTTGGAGGCGTGACATTTTGCATACTTATAGCTGAGCACCTCACATCAAACGACAAATAATAAAATTTTGAAAAAGTCTAATATTTAATCCTCTGGGCTCTAACTTGTGTATTTTAAGCAATTTTTCTAACTCATCTCCTAATTAAGTTGGAGACTTGAAAGTTTGCATACTTATAGCTGAACACTTGCGATAACACGATAAATTATAAAATTTTGAAAAAGTCATATTTAACCCTCCAGTCTCTAACTTCTGTATTTTAAGCATTTTTCTGACTTAGCCCCTAATTAAGTTGGAGAAATGAAATTTTGCATACTTATAGCTGAACACCTCACATCAAACGACAAATAATAAAATTTTGAAAAAGTCGTACATTTAACCCTTTGGGCTCCCACATGTGTATTTTAAACAATTCTTTCTAAGTGAGCCCCTAATTAGGTTGGAGGAGTGAAATTTTGCATACTTATAGCTGAACACCTCACATCAAACGACAAATCATAAAATTTTGAAAAAGTCGTAAATTTAACCCTTTGGGGTCTCACATGTGTATTTTAAACAATCCTTTCTAAGTGAGCCCATAATTAGGTTTGAGGCGTGAAATTTTGCATACTTATAGCTGAACACCTCATATCAAATGACTAACCATAAAATTTTGAAAAAGTCGTACATTTAACCCTTTGGTTTCCCACATGTATATTTTAAACAATTCTTTCTAAGTGAGCCCCTAATTAGGTTGGAGGCGTGACATTTTGCATACTTATAGCTGAGCACAGCACCTCACATCAAACGACAAATAATAAAATTATGAAAAAGTCTAATATTTAATCCTCTGGACTCTAACTTGTGTATTTTAAGCAATTTTTCTAAACTCATCTCCTAATTAAGTTGGAGACTTGAAAGTTTGCATACTTTATAGCTGAACACTTGCGATAACACGATAAATTATAAAATTTTGAAAAGTCATATTTAACCTCCAGTCTCTAACTTCTGTATTTTAAGCATTTTTCTGACTCAGCCCCTAATTAAGTTGGAGAAATGAAATTTTGCATACTTATAGCTGAACACCTCACATCAAACGACAAATAATAAAATTTTGAAAAAGTCGTACATTTAACCCTTTGGGCTCCCACATGTGTATTTTAAACAATTCTTTCTAAGTGAGCCCCTAATTACGTTGGAGGAGTGAAATTTTGCATACTTATAGCTGAACACCTCACATCAAACGACAAATAATAAAATTTTGAAAAAGTCGTACATTTAACCTTTGGGTTCCCACATGTGTATTTTAAATAATTCTTTTCTAAGTGAGCACTTAATTAGGTTGGAGGCGTGAAATTTTGCATACTTATAGCTGAGCACGGCACATCAAACGACAAATCACAAAATTTTCAAAAGTCGTACATTTAATACTTTGCTCCCACATGTGCATTTTGAACAATTTTTTCTAAGTGAGCCCCTAATTAGGTTGGAGGAGTGAAATTTTGCATACTTATAGCTGAACACCTCACATCAAACGGCAAATTATACAATTTTGAAAAAGTCGTACATTTAACCCTTTGGGTTCCCACATGTTATTTTAAATAATTCTTTCTAAGTGAGCCCCTAATCAGGTTGGAGGCGTGAAATTTTGCGTACTTATAGCTGAGCACCTCACATTAAACGACAAATCATAAAATTTTCAAAAAGTCGTACATTTAACCCTTTGGGCTCCCACGTGTATTTTAAACAATTCTTTCTAAGTGTGCCCTTAATTATGTTGGAGGCGTGAAATTTTGCATACTCATAGCTGAGCACCTCGCATCAAAACGACAAAACACAAAATTTTGTAAAAGTCGTACATTTAATCCTTTGTGCTACCACATGTGTATTTTAAACAATTCTTTCTAAGTGAGCCCCTAATTAGGTTGGAGGCGTGAAATTTTGCATACTTATAGCTGAGCACCTCACATCAAACGGCAAATAATAAAATTTTGAAAAAGTCGTACATTTAAACATTTGGGCTCGAACATGCATATTTTAAACAATTCTTTCTAAGTGATACCCTAATTAGGTTGGAGGCGTAAAATTTTGCATACTTATAGCTGAATACCTCACATCAAACGACAATATAATAAAATTTTGAAAAAGTCGTACATTTAACCCTTTGGGTTCCCACATGTGTATTTAAATAATTCTTTCTAAGTGAGCCCCTAATCAGGTTGGAGGCGTGAAATTTTGCGTACTTATAGCTGAGCACCTCACATTAAACGACAAATCATAAAATTTTCAAAAAGTCGTACATTTAACCCTTTGGGCTCCCACATGTGTATTTTAAACAATTCTTTCTAAGTGTGCCCTTAATTATGTTGGAGGCGTGAAATTTTGCATACTCATAGCTGAGCACCTCGCATCAAACGACAAAACACAAAATTTTGTAAAAGTCGTACATTTAATCCTTTGTGCTACCACATGTGTATTTTAAACAATTCTTTCTAAGTGAGCCCCTAATTAGGTTGGAGGCGTGAAATTTTGCATACTTATAGCTGAGCACCTCACATCAAACGGCAAATTATAAAATTTTGAAAAAGTCGTACATTTAAACATTTGGGCTCGAACATGCATATTTTAAACAATTCTTTCTAAGTGATACCCTAATTAGGTTGGAGGCGTAAAATTTTGCATACTTATAGCTGAATACCTCACATGAAACGACAAATCACAAAATTTTCAAAAAGTCGCACATTTTACCCTTTGGACTCCCACATGTGTATTTAAAAAAATTCTTTCTAAGTGAGCCCCTATTTAGGTTGGAAGCGTGAAATTTTACACACATATAGCTGAGCACGTCGCATCAAACGACAAATCATAAAACTTTCAAAAAGTCCTACTTTTAACCCTTTTGGTTCCCACATGTGTATTTTAAACAATTCATTATAAGTGAGCACCTATTTAGGTTGGGGGCGTGAAATTTTTCATATTTATAGCTGAGCACCTCGCATCAGACGACAAATCATAAAATTTTCAAAAAGTCGTACATTTAACCCTTTGGCCTCCCACATGTGTATTTTAAACAATTCTTTCAAAGTGAGCCCATAATTAGGTTTGAGGCGTGAAATTTTGCATACTTATAGATGGATACCTCAGATCAAACGATAAATGATAAAATTTTGAAAAAATCGTACATTTAACCCTTTGGGCTCCGACATGTGTATTTTAAACAATTCTTTCTATGTGAGTCTCTAATTAGGTTGGAGGCGTGAAATTTTACATACTTATAGCTGAACACCTCACATCAAACGACAAATCATAAAATTTTGAAAAAGTCGTAAATTTAACCCTTTGGGGTCTCACATGTGTATTTTAAACATTCCTTTCTAAGTGAGCCCATAATTAGGTTTGAGGCGTGAAATTTTGCATACTTATAGCTGAACACCTCATATCAAATGACAAACCATAAAATTTTGAAAAAGTCGTACATTTAACCCTTTGGTTTCCCACATGTATATTTTAAACAATTCTTTCTAAGTGAGCCCCTAATTAGCTTGGAGGCGTGACATTTTGCATACTTATAGCTGAGCACCTCACATCAAACGACAAATAATAAAATTTTGAAAAAGTCTAATATTTAATCCTCTGGGCTCTAACTTGTGTATTTTAAGCAATTTTTCTAACTCATCTCCTAATTAAGTTGGAGACTTGAAAGTTTGCATACTTATAGCTGAACACTTGCGATAACACGATAAATTATAAAATTTTGAAAAAGTCATATTTAACCCTCCAGTCTCTAACTTCTGTATTTTAAGCATTTTTCTGACTTAGCCCCTAATTAAGTTGGAGAAATGAAATTTTGCATACTTATAGCTGAACACCTCACATCAAACGACAAATAATAAAATTTTGAAAAAGTCGTACATTTAACCCTTTGGGCTCCCACATGTGTATTTTAAACAATTCTTTCTAAGTGAGCCCCTAATTAGGTTGGAGGAGTGAAATTTTGCATACTTATAGCTGAACACCTCACATCAAACGACAAATCATAAAATTTTGAAAAAGTCGTAAATTTAACCCTTTGGGGTCTCACATGTGTATTTTAAACAATCCTTTCTAAGTGAGCCCATAATTAGGTTTGAGGCGTGAAATTTTGCATACTTATAGCTGAACACCTCATATCAAATGACTAACCATAAAATTTTGAAAAAGTCGTACATTTAACCCTTTGGTTTCCCACATGTATATTTTAAACAATTCTTTCTAAGTGAGCCCCTAATTAGGTTGGAGGCGTGACATTTTGCATACTTATAGCTGAGCACCTCACATCAAACGACAAATAATAAAATTTTGAAAAAGTCTAATATTTAATCCTCTGGGCTCTAACTTGTGTATTTTAAGCAATTTTTCTAACTCATCTCCTAATTAAGTTGGAGACTTGAAAGTTTGCATACTTATAGCTGAACACTTGCGATAACACGATAAATTATAAAATTTTGAAAAAGTCATATTTAACCCTCCAGTCTCTAACTTCTGTATTTTAAGCATTTTTCTGACTCAGCCCCTAATTAAGTTGGAGAAATGAAATTTTGCATACTTATAGCTGAACACCTCACATCAAACGACAAATAATAAAATTTTGAAAAAGTCGTACATTTAACCCTTTGGGCTCCCACATGTGTATTTTAAACAATTCTTTCTAAGTGAGCCCCTAATTACGTTGGAGGAGTGAAATTTTGCATACTTATAGCTGAACACCTCACATCAAACGACAAATAATAAAATTTTGAAAAAGTCGTACATTTAACCCTTTGGGTTCCCACATGTGTATTTTAAATAATTCTTTCTAAGTGAGCCCCTAATCAGGTTGGAGGCGTGAAATTTTGCGTACTTATAGCTGAGCACCTCACATTAAACGACAAATCATAAAATTTTCAAAAAGTCGTACATTTAACCCTTTGGGCTCCCACATGTGTATTTTAAACAATTCTTTCTAAGTGTGCCCTTAATTATGTTGGAGGCGTGAAATTTTGCATACTCATAGCTGAGCACCTCGCATCAAACGACAAAACACAAAATTTTGTAAAAGTCGTACATTTAATCCTTTGTGCTACCACATGTGTATTTTAAACAATTCTTCCTAAGTGAGCCCCTAATTAGGTTGGAGGCGTGAAATTTTGCATACTTATAGCTGAGCACCTCACATCAAACGGCAAATTATAAAATTTTGAAAAAGTCGTACATTTAAACATTTGGGCTCGAACATGCATATTTTAAACAATTCTTTCTAAGTGATACCCTAATTAGGTTGGAGGCGTAAAATTTTGCATACTTATAGCTGAATACCTCACATGAAACGACAAATCACAAAATTTTCAAAAAGTCGCACATTTTACCCTTTGGACTCCCACATGTGTATTTAAAAAAATTCTTTCTAAGTGAGCCCCTATTTAGGTTGGAAGCGTGAAATTTTACACACATATAGCTGAGCACGTCGCATCAAACGACAAATCATAAAACTTTCAAAAAGTCCTACTTTTAACCCTTTTGGTTCCCACATGTGTATTTTAAACAATTCATTATAAGTGAGCACCTATTTAGGTTGGGGGCGTGAAATTTTTCATATTTATAGCTGAGCACCTCGCATCAGACGACAAATCATAAAATTTTCAAAAAGTCGTACATTTAACCCTTTGGCCTCCCACATGTGTATTTTAAACAATTCTTTCAAAGTGAGCCCATAATTAGGTTTGAGGCGTGAAATTTTGCATACTTATAGCTGAACACCTCATATCAAATGACAAACCATAAAATTTTGAAAAAGTCGTACATTTAACCCTTTGGTTTCCCACATGTATATTTTAAAAAATTCTTTCTAAGTGAGCCCCTAATTAGGTTGGAGGCGTGACATTTTGCATACTTATAGCTGAGCACCTCACATCAAACGACAAATCATAAAATTTTGAAAAAGTCGTAAATTTAACCCTTTGGGGTCTCACATGTGTATTTTAAACAATCCTTTCTAAGTGAGCCCATAATTAGTTTTGAGGCGTGAAATTTTGCATACTTATAGCTGAACACCTCATATCAAATGACAAACCATAAAATTTTGAAAAAGTCGTACATTTAACCCTTTGGTTTCCCACATGTATATTTTAAACAATTCTTTCTAATTGAGCCCCTAATTAGGTTGGAGGCGTGACATTTTGCATACTTATATCTGAGCACCTCACATCAAACGACAAATAATAAAATTTTGAAAAAGTCTAATATTTAATCCTCTGGGCTCTAACTTGTGTATTTTAAGCAATTTTTCTAACTCATCTCCTAATTAAGTTGGAGACTTGAAAGTTTCCATACTTATAGCTGAACACTTGCGATAACACGATAAATTATAAAATTTTGAAAAAGTCATATTTAACCCTCCAGTCTCTAACTTCTGTATTTTAAGCATTTTTTCTGACTCAGCCCCTAATTAAGTTGGAGACATGAAATTTTGCATACTTATAGCTGAACACCTCACATCAAACGACAAATAATAAAATTTTGAAAAAGTCGTACATTTAACCCTTTGGGCTCCCACATGTGTATTTTAAACAATTCTTTCTAAGTGAGCCCCTAATTACGTTGGAGGAGTGAAATTTTGCATACTTATAGCTGAACACCTCACATCAAACGACAAATAATAAAATTTTGAAAAAGTCGTACATTTAACCCTTTGGGTTCCCACATGTGTATTTTAAATAATTCTTTCTAAGTGAGCCCCTAATCAGGTTGGAGGCGTGAAATTTTGCGTACTTATAGCTGAGCACCTCACATTAAACGACAAATCATAAAATTTTCAAAAAGTCGTACATTTAACCCTTTGGGCTCCCACATGTGTATTTTAAACAATTCTTTCTAAGTGAGCCCCTAATTACGTTGGAGGAGTGAAATTTTGCATACTTATAGCTGAACACCTCACATCAAACGACAAATAATAAAATTTTGAAAAAGTCGTACATTTAACCCTTTGGGTTCCCACATGTGTATTTTAAATAATTCTTTCTAAGTGAGCCCCTAATCAGGTTGGAGGCGTGAAATTTTGCGTACTTATAGCTGAGCACCTCACATTAAACGACAAATCATAAAATTTTCAAAAAGTCGTACATTTAACCCTTTGGGCTCCCACATGTGTATTTTAAACAATTCTTTCTAAGTGTGCCCTTAATTATGTTGGAGGCGTGAAATTTTGCATACTCATAGCTGAGCACCTCGCATCAAACGACAAAACACAAAATTTTGTAAAAGTCGTACATTTAATCCTTTGTGCTACCACATGTGTATTTTAAACAATTCTTTCTAAGTGAGCCCCTAATTAGGTTGGAGGCGTGAAATTTTGCATACTTATAGCTGAGCACCTCACATCAAACGGCAAATTATAAAATTTTGAAAAATTCGTACATTTAAACATTTGGGCTCGAACATGCATATTTTAAACAATTCTTTCTAAGTGATACCCTAATTAGGTTGGAGGCGTAAAATTTTGCATACTTATAGCTGAATACCTCACATGAAACGACAAATCACAAAATTTTCAAAAAGTCGCACATTTTACCCTTTGGACTCCCACATGTGTATTTAAAAAAATTCTTTCTAAGTGAGCCCCTATTTAGGTTGGAAGAGTGAAATTTTACACACATATAGCTGAGCACGTCGCATCAAACGACAAATCATAAAACTTTCAAAAAGTCCTACTTTTAACCCTTTTGGTTCCCACATGTGTATTTTAAACAATTCATTATAAGTGAGCACCTATTTAGGTTGGGGGCGTGAAATTTTTCATATTTATAGCTGAGCACCTCGCATCAGACGACAAATCATAAAATTTTCAAAAAGTCGTACATTTAACCCTTTGGCCTCCCACATGTGTATTTTAAACAATTCTTTCAAAGTGAGCCCATAATTAGGTTTGAGGCGTGAAATTTTGCATACTTATAGCTGAACACCTCATATCAAATGACAAACCATAAAATTTTGAAAAAGTCGTACATTTAACCCTTTGGTTTCCCACATGTATATTTTAAAAAATTCTTTCTAAGTGAGCCCCTAATTAGGTTGGAGGCGTGACATTTTGCATACTTATAGCTGAGCACCTCACATCAAACGACAAATCATAAAATTTTGAAAAAGTCGTAAATTTAACCCTTTGGGGTCTCACATGTGTATTTTAAACAATCCTTTCTAAGTGAGCCCATAATTAGTTTTGAGGCGTGAAATTTTGCATACTTATAGCTGAACACCTCATATCAAATGACAAACCATAAAATTTTGAAAAAGTCGTACATTTAACCCTTTGGTTTCCCACATGTATATTTTAAACAATTCTTTCTAATTGAGCCCCTAATTAGGTTGGAGGCGTGACATTTTGCATACTTATATCTGAGCACCTCACATCAAACGACAAATAATAAAATTTTGAAAAAGTCTAATATTTAATCCTCTGGGCTCTAACTTGTGTATTTTAAGCAATTTTTCTAACTCATCTCCTAATTAAGTTGGAGACTTGAAAGTTTCCATACTTATAGCTGAACACTTGCGATAACACGATAAATTATAAAATTTTGAAAAAGTCATATTTAACCCTCCAGTCTCTAACTTCTGTATTTTAAGCATTTTTTCTGACTCAGCCCCTAATTAAGTTGGAGACATGAAATTTTGCATACTTATAGCTGAACACCTCACATCAAACGACAAATAATAAAATTTTGAAAAAGTCGTACATTTAACCCTTTGGGCTCCCACATGTGTATTTTAAACAATTCTTTCTAAGTGAGCCCCTAATTACGTTGGAGGAGTGAAATTTTGCATACTTATAGCTGAACACCTCACATCAAACGACAAATAATAAAATTTTGAAAAAGTCGTACATTTAACCCTTTGGGTTCCCACATGTGTATTTTAAATAATTCTTTCTAAGTGAGCCCCTAATCAGGTTGGAGGCGTGAAATTTTGCGTACTTATAGCTGAGCACCTCACATTAAACGACAAATCATAAAATTTTCAAAAAGTCGTACATTTAACCCTTTGGGCTCCCACATGTGTATTTTAAACAATTCTTTCTAAGTGAGCCCCTAATTACGTTGGAGGAGTGAAATTTTGCATACTTATAGCTGAACACCTCACATCAAACGACAAATAATAAAATTTTGAAAAAGTCGTACATTTAACCCTTTGGGTTCCCACATGTGTATTTTAAATAATTCTTTCTAAGTGAGCCCCTAATCAGGTTGGAGGCGTGAAATTTTGCGTACTTATAGCTGAGCACCTCACATTAAACGACAAATCATAAATTTTTCAAAAAGTCGTACATTTAACCCTTTGGGCTCCCACATGTGTATTTTAAACAATTCTTTCTAAGTGTGCCCTTAATTATGTTGGAGGCGTGAAATTTTGCATACTCATAGCTGAGCACCTCGCATCAAACGACAAAACACAAAATTTTGTAAAAGTCGTACATTTAATCCTTTGTGCTACCACATGTGTATTTTAAACAATTCTTTCTAAGTGAGCCCCTAATTAGGTTGGAGGCGTGAAATTTTGCATACTTATAGCTGAGCACCTCACATCAAACGGCAAATTATAAAATTTTGAAAAAGTCGTACATTTAAACATTTGGGCTCGAACATGCATATTTTAAACAATTCTTTCTAAGTGATACCCTAATTAGGTTGGAGGCGTAAAATTTTGCATACTTATAGCTGAATACCTCACATGAAACGACAAATCACAAAATTTTCAAAAAGTCGCACATTTTACCCTTTGGACTCCCACATGTGTATTTAAAAAAATTCTTTCTAAGTGAGCCCCTATTTAGGTTGGAAGCGTGAAATTTTACACACATATAGCTGAGCACGTCGCATCAAACGACAAATCATAAAACTTTCAAAAAGTCCTACTTTTAACCCTTTTGGTTCCCACATGTGTATTTTAAACAATTCATTATAAGTGAGCACCTATTTAGGTTGGGGGCGTGAAATTTTTCATATTTATAGCTGAGCACCTCGCATCAGACGACAAATCATAAAATTTTCAAAAAGTCGTACATTTAACCCTTTGGCCTCCCACATGTGTATTTTAAACAATTCTTTCAAAGTGAGCCCATAATTAGGTTTGAGGCGTGAAATTTTGCATACTTATAGCTGAACACCTCATATCAAATGACAAACCATAAAATTTTGAAAAAGTCGTACATTTAACCCTTTGGTTTCCCACATGTATATTTTAAAAAATTCTTTCTAAGTGAGCCCCTAATTAGGTTGGAGGCGTGACATTTTGCATACTTATAGCTGAGCACCTCACATCAAACGACAAATCATAAAATTTTGAAAAAGTCGTAAATTTAACCCTTTGGGGTCTCACATGTGTATTTTAAACAATCCTTTCTAAGTGAGCCCATAATTAGTTTTGAGGCGTGAAATTTTGCATACTTATAGCTGAACACCTCATATCAAATGACAAACCATAAAATTTTGAAAAAGTCGTACATTTAACCCTTTGGTTTCCCACATGTATATTTTAAACAATTCTTTCTAATTGAGCCCCTAATTAGGTTGGAGGCGTGACATTTTGCATACTTATATCTGAGCACCTCACATCAAACGACAAATAATAAAATTTTGAAAAAGTCTAATATTTAATCCTCTGGGCTCTAACTTGTGTATTTTAAGCAATTTTTCTAACTCATCTCCTAATTAAGTTGGAGACTTGAAAGTTTCCATACTTATAGCTGAACACTTGCGATAACACGATAAATTATAAAATTTTGAAAAAGTCATATTTAACCCTCCAGTCTCTAACTTCTGTATTTTAAGCATTTTTTCTGACTCAGCCCCTAATTAAGTTGGAGACATGAAATTTTGCATACTTATAGCTGAACACCTCACATCAAACGACAAATAATAAAATTTTGAAAAAGTCGTACATTTAACCCTTTGGGCTCCCACATGTGTATTTTAAACAATTCTTTCTAAGTGAGCCCCTAATTACGTTGGAGGAGTGAAATTTTGCATACTTATAGCTGAACACCTCATATCAAACGACAAATAATAAAATTTTGAAAAAGTCGTACATTTAGCCCTTTGGGTTCCCACATGTGTATTTTAAATAATTCTTTCTCAGTGAGCCCCTAATTAGGTTGGAGGCGTGAAATTTTGCATACTTATAGCTGAGCACCTCACATAAAACGACAAATCATAAAATTTTCAAAAAGTCGTACATTTAACCCTTTGGGCTCCCACATGTGTATTTTAAACAATTTTTTCTAAGTGAGCGCCTAATTAGGTTGGAGGCGTGAAATTTTGCATACTTATAGCTGAGCACCTCACATCAAACGGCAAATTATACAATTTTCAAAAAGTCGTACATTTAACCCTTTGTGCTCCCACATGTGTATTTTATACAAGTCTTTCTAAGTGAGCCCCTAAATAGGTTGGAGGAGTGAAATTTTGCATACTTTTAGCTGAACACCTCACATCAAACGGCAAATTATAAAATTTTGAAAAAGTCGTACATTTAAACATTTGGGCCCCAACATGCGTATTTTAAACAATTCTTTCTAAGTGATACCCTATTTAGGTTGGAGGCGTAAAATTTTGCATACTTATAGCTGAATACCTCACATGAAACGACAAATCATAAAATTTTCAAAAAGTCGAATATTTAACCCTTTGGACTCCCACATGTGTATTTTAAAAAATTCTTTCTAAGTGAGCCCCTATTTAGGTTGGAGGCATGAAATTTTACACACATATAGCTGAGCACCTCGCATCAAACGACAAATCATAAAATTTTCAAAAAGTCCTACATTTAACCCTTTGGGCTCCCACATGTGTATATTAAACAAGTCATTATAAGTGAGCACCTATTTAGGTTGGGGGCGTGAAATTTTTCATATTTATAGCTGAGCACCTCGCATCAAACGACAAATCATGAAATTTTCAAAAGGTCGTACATTTAACCCTTTGGCTTCCCACATGTGTATTTTAAACAATTCTTGCAAAGTGAGCCCCTAATTAGGTTGGAGGAGTGAAATTTTGCATACTTATAGCTGAACACCTCACATCAAACGACAAATCATAAAATTTTGAAACAGTCGTAAATTTAACTCTTTGGGGTCTCACATGTGTATTTTAAACAATCC
This sequence comes from Maratus speciosus, assembly GCA_963932465.1. Taxonomy (NCBI): domain Eukaryota; kingdom Metazoa; phylum Arthropoda; class Arachnida; order Araneae; family Salticidae; genus Maratus; species Maratus speciosus. The sequence goes on along the minus strand of CAWVRF010001228.1, from coordinate 216,137 downwards.
TTTCTAAGTGAGCCCCTAATTAGGTTTGAGGCTTGAAATTTTGCATACTTATAGCTGAACACCTCATATCAAATGACAAACCATAAAATTTTGAAAAAGTCGTACATTTAACCCTTTGGTTTCCCACATGTATATTTTAAACAATTCTTTCTAAGTGAGCCCCTAATTAGGTTGGAGGCGTGACATTTTGCATACTTATAGCTGAGCACCTCACATCAAACGACAAATAATAAGATTTTGAAAAAGTCTAATATTTAATCCTCTGGGCTCCAACTTGTGTATTTTAAGCAATGTTTCTAACTCATCTCCTAATTAAGTTGGAGACTTGAAAGTTTGCATACTTATAGCTGAACACTTGCGATAACACGATAAATTATAAAATTTTGAAAAAGTCATATTTAACCCTCCAGTCTCTAACATCTGTATTTTAAGCATTTTTTCTGACTCAGCCCCTAATTAAGTTGGAGACATGAAATTTTGCATACTTATAGCTGAACACCTCACATCAAACGACAAATAATAAAATTTTGAAAAAGTCGTACATTTAATACTTTGTGCTCCCACATGTGCATTTTGAACAATTTTTTCTAAGTGAGCCCCTAATTAGGTTGGAGGCGTGAAATTTTGCATACTTATAGCTGAGCACCTCACATCAAACGGCAAATAATAAAATTTTGAAAAAGTCGTACATTTAACCCTTTGGGTTCCCACATGTGTATTTTGAACAATTTTTTCTAAGTGAGCCCCTAATTAGGTTGGAGGCGTGAAATTTTGCATACTTATAGCTGAGCATCTCACATCAAACGGCAAATAATAAAATTTTGAAAAAGTCGTACATTTAACCCATTGGGCTCCCACATGTGTATTTTAAACAATTCTTTCTAAGTGAGCCCTTAATTAGGTTGCAGGCGCGAAATTTTGAGTACTTATAGATGGACACCTCAGATCAAACGACAAATCATAAAATTTTGAAAAAGTCGTACATTTAACCCTTAGGGCTCCCACAAGTGTATTTTAAACAATTCTTTCTAAGTGAGTCCCTAATTAGGTTGCAGGCGTGAAATTTTGCGTATTTATAGATGGATACCTCAGATCAAACGATAAATGATAAAATTTTGAAAAAATCGTACATTTAACCCTTTGTGCTCCGACATGTGTATTTTAAACAATTCTTTCTATGTGAGTCTCTAATTAGGTTGAGGCGTGAAATTTTACATACTTATAGCTGAATACCTCACATGAAACGACAAATAATAAAATTTTCAAAAAGTCGCACATTTAACCTTTTGGACTCCCACATGTGTATTTTAAACAATTCTTTCAAAGTGAGCCCCTAATTAGGTTGGAGGAGTGAAATTTTGCATACTTATAGCTGAACACCTCACATCAAACGACAAATCATAAAATTTTGAAAAAGTCGTAAATTTAACCCTTTGGGGTCTCACATGTGTATTTTAAACATTCCTTTCTAAGTGAGCCCATAATTAGGTTTGAGGCGTGAAATTTTGCATACTTATAGCTGAACACCTCATATCAAATGACAAACCATAAAATTTTGAAAAAGTCGTACATTTAACCCTTTGGTTTCCCACATGTATATTTTAAACAATTCTTTCTAAGTGAGCCCCTAATTAGCTTGGAGGCGTGACATTTTGCATACTTATAGCTGAGCACCTCACATCAAACGACAAATAATAAAATTTTGAAAAAGTCTGATATTTAATCCTCTGGGCTCTAACTTGTGTATTTTAAGCAATTTTTCTAACTCATCTCCTAATTAAGTTGGAGACTTGAAAGTTTGCATACTTATAGCTGAACACTTGCGATAACACGATAAATTATAAAATTTTGAAAAAGTCATATTCAACCCTCCAGTCTCTAACTTCTGTATTTTAAGCATTTTTCTGACTCAGCCCCTAATTAAGTTGGAGAAATGAAATTTTGCATACTTATAGCTGAACACCTCACATCAAACGACAAATAATAAAATTTTGAAAAAGTCGTACATTTAACCCTTTGGGCTCCCACATGTGTATTTTAAACAATTCTTTCTAAGTGAGCCCCTAATTACGTTGGAGGAGTGAAATTTTGCATACTTATAGCTGAACACCTCACATCAAACGACAAATAATAAAATTTTGAAAAAGTCGTACATTTAACACTTTGCGTACCCACATGTGTATTTTAAATAATTCTTTTTAAGTGAGCCGATAATCAGGTTGGAGGCGTGAAATTTTGCGTACTTATAGCTGAGCACCTCACATTAAACGACAAATCATAAAATTTTCAAAAAGTCGTACATTTAACCCTTTGGGCTCCCACATGTGTATTTTAAACAATTCTTTCTAAGTGTGCCCTTAATTATGTTGGAGGCGTGAAATTTTGCATACTTATAGCTGAGCACCTCGCATCAAACGACAAAACACAAAATTTTCAAAAAGTCGTACATTTAATCCTTTGTGCTCCCACATGTGTATTTTAAACAATTCTTTCTAAGTGAGCACCTAATTAGGTTGGAGGCGTGAAATTTTGCATACTTATAGCTGAGCACCTCACATCAAACGGCAAATTATACAATTTTCAAAATGTCGCACATTTTACCCTTTGGACTCCCACATGTGTATTTTAAAAAATTCTTTCTAAGTGAGCCCCTATTTAGGTTGGAAGCATGAAATTTTACACACATATAGCTGAGCACCTCGCATCAAACGACAAATCATAAAATTTTCAAAAAGTCCTACATTTAACCCTTTTGGCTCCCACATGTGTATTTTAAACAATTCATTATAAGTGAGCCCATAATTAGGTTTGAGGCGTGAAATTTTGCATACTTATAGCTGAACACCTCATATCAAATGACAAACCATAAAATTTTGAAAAAGTCGTACATTTAACCCTTTGGTTTCCCACATGTATATTTTAAACAATTCTTTATAAGTGAGCCCCTAATTAGGTTGGAGGCGTGACCTTTTGCATACTTATATCTGAGCACCTCACATCAAACGACAATTAATAAAATTTTGAAAAAGTCGTACATTTAACACTTTGCGTTCCCACATGTGTATTTTAAATAATTCTTTCTAAGTGAGCCGATAATAAGGTTGGAGGCGTGAAATTTTGCGTACTTATAGCTGAGCACCTCACATTAAACGACAAATCATAAAATTTTCAAAAAGTCTTACATTTAACCCTTTGGGCTCCCACATGTGTATTTTAAACAATTCTTTCTAAGTGTGCCCTTAATTATGTTGGAGGCGTGAAATTTTGCATACTTATAGCTGAGCACCTCGTATCAAACGACAAATTATACAATTTTCAAAAAGTCGTACATTTAACCCTTTGTGCTCCCACATGTGTATTTTATACAAGTCTTTCTAAGTGAGCCCCTAAATAGGTTGGAGGAGTGAAATTTTGCATACTTTTAGCTGAATACCTCACATCAAACGGCAAATTATAAAATTTTGAAAAAGTCGTATATTTAAACATTTGGGCTCCAACATGCGTATTTTAAACAATTCTTTCTAAGTGATACCCTATTTACGTTGGAGGCATGAAATTTTACACACATATAGCTGAGCACCTCGCATCAAACGACAAATCATAAAATTTTCAAAAAGTCCTTCATTTATCTCTTTGGGCTCCCACATGTGTATATTAAACAAGTCATTATAAGTGAGCACCTATTTAGGTTGGGGGCGTGAAATTTTTCATAATTATAGCTGAGCACCTCGCATCAAACGACAAATCATAAAATTTTCAAAAGGTCGTACATTTAACCCTTTGGCTTCCCACATGTGTATTTTAAACAATTCTTTCAAAGTGAGCCCCTAATTAGGTTGGAGGAGTGAAATTTTGCATACTTATAGCTGAACACATCACATCAAACGACAAATCATAAAATTTTGAAACAGTCGTAAATTTAACTCTTTGGGGTCTCACATGTGTATTTTAAACAATCCTTTCTAAGTGAGCCCCTAATTAGGTTTGAGGCTTGAAATTTTGCATACTTATAGCTGAGCACCTCACATCAAACGACAAATACTAAAATTTTGAAAAAGTCTAATATTTAATCCTCTGGGCTCCAACTTGTGTATTTTAAGCAATGTTTCTAACTCATCTCCTAATTAAGTTGGAGACTTAAAAGTTTGCATACTTATAGCTGAACACTTGCGATAACACGATAAATTATAAAATTTTGAAAAATTCATATATAACCCTCCAGTCTCTAACATCTGTATTTTAAGCATTTTTTCTGACTCAGCCCCTAATTAAGTTGGAGACATGAAATATTGCATACTTATAGCTGAACACCTCACATCAAACGACAAATAATAAAATTTTGAAAAAGTCGTACATTTAACCCTTTGGGTTCCCACATGTGTATTTTAAATAATTCTTTCTAAGTGAGCTCCTAATTAGGTTGGAGGCGTGAAATTTTGCATACTTATAGCTGAGCACGGCACATCAAACGACAAATCACAAAATTTTCAAAAAGTCGTACATTTAATACTTTGTGCTCCCACATGTGCATTTTGAACAATTTTTTCTAAGTGAGCCCCTAATTAGGTTGGAGGCGTGAAATTTTGCATACTTATAGCTGAGCACCTCACATCAAACGGCAAATAATAAAATTTTGAAAAAGTCGTACATTTAACCCTTTGGGTTCCCACATGTGTATTTTAAATAATTCTTTCTAAGTGAGCTCCTAATTAGGTTGGAGGCGTGAAATTTTGCATACTTTTAGCTGAACACCTCACATCAAATGACAAACCATAAAATTTTGAAAAAGTCGTACATTTAACCCTTTGGTTTCCCACATGTATATTTTAAACAATTCTTTCTAAGTGAGCCCCTAATTAGGTTGGAGGCGTGACATTTTGCATACTTATAGCTGAGCACCTCACATCAAACGACAAATAATAAAATTTTGAAAAAGTCTAATATTTAATCCTCTGGGCTCTAACTTGTGTATTTTAAGCAATTTTTCTAACTCACCTCCTAATTAAGTTGGAGACTTGAAAGTTTGCATACTTATAGCTGAACACTTGCGATAACACGATAAATTATAAAATTTTGAAAAAGTCATATTTAACCCTCCAGTCTCTAACTTCTGTATTTTAAGCATTTTTTCTGACTCAGCCCCTAATTAAGTTGGAGACATGAAATTTTGCATACTTATAGCTGAGCATCTCACATCAAACGGCAAATAATAAAATTTTGAAAAAGTCGTACATTTAACCCATTGGGCTCCCACATGTGTATTTTAAACAATTCTTTCTAAGTGAGCACTTAATTAGGTTGCAGGCGCGAAATTTTGCGTACTTATAGATGGACACCTCAGATCAAACGACAAATCATAAAATTTTGAAAAAGTCGTACATTTAACCCTTAGGGCTCCCACAAGTGTATTTTAAACAATTCTTTCTAAGTGAGTCCCTAATTAGGTTGCAGGCGTAAAATTTTGCGTATTTATAGATGGATACCTCAGATCAAACGATAAATGATAAAATTTTGAAAAAATCGTACATTTAACCCTTTGGGCTCCGACATGTGTATTTTAAACAATTCTTTCTATGTGAGTCTCTAATTAGGTTGGAGGCGTGAAATTTTACATACTTATAGCTGAATACCTCACATGAAACGACAAATAATAAAATTTTCAAAAAGTCGCACATTTAACCTTTTGGACTCCCACATGTGTATTTTAAACAATTCATTATAAGTGAGCACCTATTTATGTTGGGGGCGTGAAATTTTTCATATTTATAGCTGAGCACCTCGCATCAGACGACAAATCATAAAATTTTCAAAAAGTCGTACATTTAACCCTTTGGCCTCCCACATGTGTATTTTAAACAATTCTTTCAAAGTGAGCCCCTAATTAGGTTGGAGGAGTGAAATTTTGCATACTTATAGCTGAACACCTCACATCAAACGACAAATCATAAAATTTTGAAAAAGTCGTAAATTTAACCCTTTGGGGTCTCACATGTGTATTTTAAACATTCCTTTCTAAGTGAGCCCATAATTAGGTTTGAGGCGTGAAATTTTGTATACTTATAGCTGAACACCTCATATCAAATGACAAACCATAAAATTTTGAAAAAGTCGTACATTTAACCCTTTGGTTTCCCACATGTATATTTTAAACAATTCTTTCTAAGTGAGCCCCTAATTACGTTGGAGGAGTGAAATTTTGCATACTTATAGCTGAACACCTCACATCAAACGACAAATAATAAAATTTTGAAAAAGTCGTACATTTAACACTTTGCGTACCCACATGTGTATTTTAAATAATTCTTTCTAAGTGAGCCGATAATCAGGTTGGAGGCGTGAAATTTTGCGTACTTATAGCTGAGCACCTCACATTAAACGACAAATCATAAAATTTTCAAAAAGTCGTACATTTAACCCTTTGGGCTCCCACATGCGTATTTTAAACAATTCTTTCTAAGTGTGCCCTTAATTATGTTGGAGGCGTGAAATTTTGCATACTTATAGCTGAGCACCTCGCATCAAACGACAAAACACAAAATTTTCAAAAAGTCGTACATTTAATCCTTTGTGCTCCCACATGTGTATTTTAAACAATTCTTTCTAAGTGAGCACCTAATTAGGTTGGAGGCGTGAAATTTTGCATACTTATAGCTGAGCACCTCACATCAAACGGCAAATTATACAATTTTCAAAAAGTCGCACATTTTACCCTTTGGACTCCCACATGTGTATTTTAAAAAATTCTTTCTAAGTGAGCCCCTATTTAGGTTGGAAGCATGAAATTTTACACACATATAGCTGAGCACCTCGCATCAAACGACAAATCATAAAATTTTCAAAAAGTCCTACATTTAACCCTTTTGGCTCCCACATGTGTATTTTAAACAATTCATTATAAGTGAGCCCATAATTAGGTTTGAGGCGTGAAATTTTGCATACTTATAGCTGAACACCTCATATCAAATGACAAACCATAAAATTTTGAAAAAGTCGTACATTTAACCCTTTGGTTTCCCACATTTATATTTTAAACAATTCTTTCTAAGTGAGCCCCTAATTAGGTTGGAGACGTGACATTTTGCATACTTATAGCAGAGCACCTCACATCAAACGACAAATCATAAAATTTTGAAAAAGTCGTAAATTTAACAATTTGGGGTCTCACATGTGTATTTTAAACAATCCTTTCTAAGTGAGCCCATAATTAGTTTTGAGGCGTGAAATTTTGCATACTTATAGCTGAACACCTCATATCAAATGACAAACCATAAAATTTTGAAAAAGTCGTACATTTAACCCTTTGGTTTCCCACATGTATATTTTAAACAATTCTTTATAAGTGAGCCCCTAATTAGGTTGGAGGCGTGACCTTTTGCATACTTATATCTGAGCACCTCACATCAAACGACAATTAATAAAATTTTGAAAATGTCGTACATTTAACACTTTGCGTTCCCACATGTGTATTTTAAATAATTCTTTCTAAGTGAGCCGATAATCAGGTTGGAGGCGTGAAATTTTGCGTACTTATAGCTGAGCACCTCACATTAAACGACAAATCATAAATTTTTCAAAAAGTCTTACATTTAACCCTTTGGGCTCCCACATGTGTATTTTAAACAATTCTTTCTAAGTGTGCCCTTAATTATGTTGGAGGCGTGAAATTTTGCATACTTATAGCTGAGCACCTCGTATCAAACGACAAATTATACAATTTTCAAAAAGTCGTACATTTAACCCTTTGTGCTCCCACATGTGTATTTTATACAAGTCTTTCTAAGTGAGCCCCTAAATAGGTTGGAGGAGTGAAATTTTGCATACTTTTAGCTGAATACCTCACATCAAACGGCAAATTATAAAATTTTGAAAAAGTCGTATATTTAAACATTTGGGCTCCAACATGCGTATTTTAAACAATTCTTTCTAAGTGATACCCTATTTAGGTTGGAGGCATGAAATTTTACACACATATAGCTGAGCACCTCGCATCAAACGACAAATCATAAAATTTTCAAAAAGTCCTTCATTTATCTCTTTGGGCTCCCACATGTGTATATTAAACAAGTCATTATAAGTGAGCACCTATTTAGGTTGGGGGCGTGAAATTTTTCATAATTATAGCTGAGCACCTCGCATCAAACGACAAATCATAAAATTTTCAAAAGGTCGTACATTTAACCCTTTGGCTTCCCACATGTGTATTTTAAACAATTCTTTCAAAGTGAGCCCCTAATTAGGTTGGAGGAGTGAAATTTTGCATACTTATAGCTGAACACCTCACATCAAACGACAAATCATAAAATTTTGAAACAGTCGTAAATTTAACTCTTTGGGGTCTCACATGTGTATTTTAAACAATCCTTTCTAAGTGAGCCCCTAATTAGGTTTGAGGCTTGAAATTTTGCATACTTATAGCTGAGCATCTCACATCAAACGACAAATAATAAAATTTTGAAAAAGTCTAATATTTAATCCTCTGGGCTCCAACTTGTGTATTTTAAGCAATGTTTCTAACTCATCTCCTAATTAAGTTGGAGACTTAAAAGTTTGCATACTTATAGCTGAACACTTGCGATAACACGATAAATTATAAAATTTTGAAAAAGTCATATTTAACCCTCCAGTCTCTAACATCTGTATTTTAAGCATTTTTTCTGACTCAGCCCCTAATTAAGTTGGAGACATGAAATTTTGCATACTTATAGCTGAACACCTCACATCAAACGACAAATAATAAAATTTTGAAAAAGTCGTACATTTAACCCTTTGGGTTCCCACATGTGTATTTTAAATAATTCTTTCTAAGTGAGCTCCTAATTAGGTTGGAGGCGTGAAATTTTGCATACTTATAGCTGAGCACGGCACATCAAACGACAAATCACAAAATTTTCAAAAAGTCGTACATTTAATCCTTTGTGCTCCCACATGTGTATTTTAAACAATTCTTTCTAAGTGAGCACCTAATTAGGTTGGAGGCGTGAAATTTTGCATACTTATAGCTGAGCACCTCACATCAAACGGCAAATTATACAATTTTCAAAAAGTCGCACATTTTACCCTTTGGACTCCCACATGTGTATTTTAAAAAATTCTTTCTAAGTGAGCCCCTATTTAGGTTGGAAGCATGAAATTTTACACACATATAGCTGAGCACCTCGCATCAAACGACAAATCATAAAATTTTCAAAAAGTCCTACATTTAACCCTTTTGGCTCCCACATGTGTATTTTAAACAATTCATTATAAGTGAGCCCATAATTAGGTTTGAGGCGTGAAATTTTGCATACTTATAGCTGAACACCTCATATCAAATGACAAACCATAAAATTTTGAAAAAGTCGTACATTTAACCCTTTGGTTTCCCACATTTATATTTTAAACAATTCTTTCTAAGTGAGCCCCTAATTAGGTTGGAGACGTGACATTTTGCATACTTATAGCAGAGCACCTCACATCAAACGACAAATCATAAAATTTTGAAAAAGTCGTAAATTTAACAATTTGGGGTCTCACATGTGTATTTTAAACAATCCTTTCTAAGTGAGCCCATAATTAGTTTTGAGGCGTGAAATTTTGCATACTTATAGCTGAACACCTCATATCAAATGACAAACCATAAAATTTTGAAAAAGTCGTACATTTAACCCTTTGGTTTCCCACATGTATATTTTAAACAATTCTTTCTAAGTGAGCCCCTAATTAAGTTGGAGACATGAAATTTTGCATACTTATAGCTGAACACCTCACATCAAACGACAAATAATAAAATTTTGAAAAAGTCGTACATTTAACCCTTTGGGTTCCCACATGCGTATTTTAAACAATTCTTTCTAAGTGTGCCCTTAATTATGTTGGAGGCGTGAAATTTTGCATACTTATAGCTGAGCACCTCGCATCAAACGACAAAACACAAAATTTTCAAAAAGTCGTACATTTAATCCTTTGTGCTCCCACATGTGTATTTTAAACAATTCTTTCTAAGTGAGCACCTAATTAGGTTGGAGGCGTGAAATTTTGCATACTTATAGCTGAGCACCTCACATCAAACGGCAAATTATACAATTTTCAAAAAGTCGCACATTTTACCCTTTGGACTCCCACATGTGTATTTTAAAAAATTCTTTCTAAGTGAGCCCCTATTTAGGTTGGAAGCATGAAATTTTACACACATATAGCTGAGCACCTCGCATCAAACGACAAATCATAAAATTTTCAAAAAGTCCTACATTTAACCCTTTTGGCTCCCACATGTGTATTTTAAACAATTCATTATAAGTGAGCCCATAATTAGGTTTGAGGCGTGAAATTTTGCATACTTATAGCTGAACACCTCATATCAAATGACAAACCATAAAATTTTGAAAAAGTCGTACATTTAACCCTTTGGTTTCCCACATTTATATTTTAAACAATTCTTTCTAAGTGAGCCCCTAATTAGGTTGGAGACGTGACATTTTGCATACTTATAGCAGAGCACCTCACATCAAACGACAAATCATAAAATTTTGAAAAAGTCGTAAATTTAACAATTTGGGGTCTCACATGTGTATTTTAAACAATCCTTTCTAAGTGAGCCCATAATTAGTTTTGAGGCGTGAAATTTTGCATACTTATAGCTGAACACCTCATATCAAATGACAAACCATAAAATTTTGAAAAAGTCGTACATTTAACCCTTTGGTTTCCCACATGTATATTTTAAACAATTCTTTATAAGTGAGCCCCTAATTAGGTTGGAGGCGTGACCTTTTGCATACTTATATCTGAGCACCTCACATCAAACGACAATTAATAAAATTTTGAAAATGTCGTACATTTAACACTTTGCGTTCCCACATGTGTATTTTAAATAATTCTTTCTAAGTGAGCCGATAATCAGGTTGGAGGCGTGAAATTTTGCGTACTTATAGCTGAGCACCTCACATTAAACGACAAATCATAAATTTTTCAAAAAGTCTTACATTTAACCCTTTGGGCTCCCACATGTGTATTTTAAACAATTCTTTCTAAGTGTGCCCTTAATTATGTTGGAGGCGTGAAATTTTGCATACTTATAGCTGAGCACCTCGTATCAAACGACAAATTATACAATTTTCAAAAAGTCGTACATTTAACCCTTTGTGCTCCCACATGTGTATTTTATACAAGTCTTTCTAAGTGAGCCCCTAAATAGGTTGGAGGAGTGAAATTTTGCATACTTTTAGCTGAATACCTCACATCAAACGGCAAATTATAAAATTTTGAAAAAGTCGTATATTTAAACATTTGGGCTCCAACATGCGTATTTTAAACAATTCTTTCTAAGTGATACCCTATTTAGGTTGGAGGCATGAAATTTTACACACATATAGCTGAGCACCTCGCATCAAACGACAAATCATAAAATTTTCAAAAAGTCCTTCATTTATCTCTTTGGGCTCCCACATGTGTATATTAAACAAGTCATTATAAGTGAGCACCTATTTAGGTTGGGGGCGTGAAATTTTTCATAATTATAGCTGAGCACCTCGCATCAAACGACAAATCATAAAATTTTCAAAAGGTCGTACATTTAACCCTTTGGCTTCCCACATGTGTATTTTAAACAATTCTTTCAAAGTGAGCCCCTAATTAGGTTGGAGGAGTGAAATTTTGCATACTTATAGCTGAACACCTCACATCAAACGACAAATCATAAAATTTTGAAACAGTCGTAAATTTAACTCTTTGGGGTCTCACATGTGTATTTTAAACAATCCTTTCTAAGTGAGCCCCTAATTAGGTTTGAGGCTTGAAATTTTGCATACTTATAGCTGAGCATCTCACATCAAACGACAAATAATAAAATTTTGAAAAAGTCTAATATTTAATCCTCTGGGCTCCAACTTGTGTATTTTAAGCAATGTTTCTAACTCATCTCCTAATTAAGTTGGAGACTTAAAAGTTTGCATACTTATAGCTGAACACTTGCGATAACACGATAAATTATAAAATTTTGAAAAAGTCATATTTAACCCTCCAGTCTCTAACATCTGTATTTTAAGCATTTTTTCTGACTCAGCCCCTAATTAAGTTGGAGACATGAAATTTTGCATACTTATAGCTGAACACCTCACATCAAACGACAAATAATAAAATTTTGAAAAAGTCGTACATTTAACCCTTTGGGTTCCCACATGTGTATTTTAAATAATTCTTTCTAAGTGAGCTCCTAATTAGGTTGGAGGCGTGAAATTTTGCATACTTATAGCTGAGCACGGCACATCAAACGACAAATCACAAAATTTTCAAAAAGTCGTACATTTAATACTTTGTGCTCCCACATGTGCATTTTGAACAATTTTTTCTAAGTGAGCCCCTAATTAGGTTGGAGGCGTGAAATTTTGCATACTTATAGCTGAGCACCTCACATCAAACGGCAAATAATAAAATTTTGAAAAAGTCGTACATTTAACCCTTTGGGTTCCCACATGTGTATTTTAAATAATTCTTTCTAAGTGAGCTCCTAATTAGGTTGGAGGCGTGAAATTTTGCATACTTTTAGCTGAACACCTCACATCAAATGACAAACCATAAAATTTTGAAAAAGTCGTACATTTAACCCTTTGGTTTCCCACATGTATATTTTAAACAATTCTTTCTAAGTGAGCCCCTAATTAGGTTGGAGGCGTGACATTTTGCATACTTATAGCTGAGCACCTCACATCAAACGACAAATAATAAAATTTTGAAAAAGTCTAATATTTAATCCTCTGGGCTCTAACTTGTGTATTTTAAGCAATTTTTCTAACTCACCTCCTAATTAAGTTGGAGACTTGAAAGTTTGCATACTTATAGCTGAACACTTGCGATAACACGATAAATTATAAAATTTTGAAAAAGTCATATTTAACCCTCCAGTCTCTAACTTCTGTATTTTAAGCATTTTTTCTGACTCAGCCCCTAATTAAGTTGGAGACATGAAATTTTGCATACTTATAGCTGAACACCTCACATCAAACGACAAATAATAAAATTTTGAAAAAGTCGTACATTTAACCCTTTGGGCTCCCACATGTGTATTTTAAACAATTCTTTCTAAGTGAGCCCCTAATTACGTTGGAGGAGTGAAATTTTGCATACTTATAGCTGAACACCTCATATCAAACGACAAATAATAAAATTTTGAAAAAGTCGTACATTTAGCCCTTTGGGTTCCCACATGTGTATTTTAAATAATTCTTTCTCAGTGAGCCCCTAATTAGGTTGGAGGCGTGAAATTTTGCATACTTATAGCTGAGCACCTCACATCAAACGACAAATCATAAAATTTTGAAAAAGTCGTAAATTTAACCCTTTGGGGTCTCACATGTGTATTTTAAACAATCCTTTCTAAGTGAGCCCATAATTAGTTTTGAGGCGTGAAATTTTGCATACTTATAGCTGAACACCTGATATCAAATGACAAACCATAAAATTTTGAAAAAGTCGCACATTTAACCCTTTGGTTTCCCACATGTATATTTTAAACAATTCTTTCTAATTGAGCCCCTAATTAGGTTGGAGGCGTGACATTTTGCATACTTATATCTGAGCACCTCACATCAAACGACAAATAATAAAATTTTGAAAAAGTCTAATATTTAATCCTCTGGGCTCTAACTTGTGTATTTTAAGCAATTTTTCTAACTCATCTCCTAATTAAGTTTGAGACTTGAAAGTTTCCATACTTATAGCTGAACACTTGCGATAACACGATAAATTATAAAATTTTGAAAAAGTCATATTTAACCCTCCAGTCTCTAACTTCTGTATTTTAAGCATTTTTTCTGACTCAGCCCCTAATTAAGTTGGAGACATGAAATTTTCCATACTTATAGCTGAGCACCTCACATTAAACGACAAATCATAAAATTTTCAAAAAGTCGTACATTTAACCCTTTGGGCTCCCACATGTGTATTTTAAACAATTTTTTCTAAGTGAGCGCCTAATTAGGTTGGAGGCGTGAAATTTTGCATACTTATAGCTGAGCACCTCACATCAAACGGCAAATTATACAATTTTCAAAAAGTCGTACATTTAACCCTTTGTGCTCCCACATGTGTATTTTATACAAGTCTTTCTAAGTGAGCCCCTAAATAGGTTGGAGGAGTGAAATTTTGCATACTTTTAGCTGAACACCTCACATCAAACGGCAAATTATAAAATTTTGAAAAAGTCGTACATTTAAACATTTGGGCCCCAACATGCGTATTTTAAACAATTCTTTCTAAGTGATACCCTATTTAGGTTGGAGGCGTAAAATTTTGCATACTTATAGCTGAATACCTCACATGAAACGACAAATCATAAAATTTTCAAAAAGTCGCACATTTAACCATTTGGACTCCCACATGTGTATTTTAAAAAATTCTTTCTAAGTGAGCCCCTATTTAGGTTGGAGGCATGAAATTTTACACACATATAGCTGAGCACCTCGCATCAAACGACAAATGCTAAAATTTTCAAAAAGTCCTACATTTAACCCTTTGGGCTCCCACATGTGTATATTAAACAAGTCATTATAAGTGAGCACCTATTTAGGTTGGGGGCGTGAAATTTTTCATATTTATAGCTGAGCACCTCGCATCAAACGACAAATCATAAAATTTTCAAAAGGTCGTACATTTAACCCTTTGGCTTCCCACATGTGTATTTTAAACAATTCTTTCAAAGTGAGCCCCTAATTAGGTTGGAGGAGTGAAAATTTGCATACTTATAGCTGAACACCTCACATCAAACGACAAATCATAAAATTTTGAAACAGTCGTAAATTTAACTCTTTGGGGTCTCACATGTGTATTTTAAACAATCCTTTCTAAGTGAGCCCCTAATTAGGTTTGAGGCTTGAAATTTTGCATACTTATAGCTGAACACCTCATATCAAATGACAAACCATAGAATTTTGAAAAAGTCGTACATTTAACCCTTTGGTTTCCCACATGTATATTTTAAACACTTCTTTCTAAGTGAGCCCCTAATTATGTTGGAGGCGTGACATTTTGCATACTTATAGCTGAGCACCTCACATCAAACGACAAATAATAAGATTTTGAAAAAGTCTAATATTTAATCCTCTGGGCTCCAACTTGTGTATTTTAAGCAATGTTTCTAACTCATCTCCTAATTAAGTTGGAGACTTGAAAGTTTGCATACTTATAGCTGAACACTTGCGATAACACGATAAATTATAAAATTTTGAAAAAGTCATATTTAACCCTCCAGTCTCTAACATCTGTATTTTAAGCATTTTTTCTGACTCAGCCCCTAATTAAGTTGGAGACATGAAATTTTGCATACTTATAGCTGAACACCTCACATCAAACGACAAATAATAAAATTTTGAAAAAGTCGTACATTTAATACTTTGTGCTCCCACATGTGCATTTTGAACAATTTTTTCTAAGTGAGCCCCTAATTAGGTTGGAGGCGTGAAATTTTGCATACTTATAGCTGAGCACCTCACATCAAAAGGCAAATAATAAAATTTTGAAAAAGTCGTACATTTAACCCTTTGGGTTCCCACATGTGTATTTTGAACAATTTTTTCTAAGTGAGCCCCTAATTAGGTTGGAGGCGTGAAATTTTGCATACTTATAGCTGAGCATCTCACATCAAACGGCAAATAATAAAATTTTGAAAAAGTCGTACATTTAACCCTTTGGGATCCCACATGTGTATTTTAAACAATTCTTTCTAAGTGAGCCCTTAATTAGGTTGCAGGCGCGAAATTTTGCGTACTTATAGATGGACACCTCAGATCAAACGACAAATCATAAAATTTTGGAAAAGTCGTACATTTCACCCTTAGGGCTCCCACAAGTGTATTTTAAACAATTCTTTCTAAGTGAGTCCCTAATTAGGTTGCAGGCGTGAAATTTTGCGTATTTATAGATGGATACCTCAGATCAAACGATAAATGATAAAATTTTGAAAAAATCGTACATTTAACCCTTTGGGCTCCGACATGTGTATTTTAAACAATTCTTTCTATGTGAGTCTCTAATTAGGTTGGAGGCGTGAAATTTTACATACTTATAGCTGAATACCTCACATGAAACGACAAATAATAAAATTTTCAAAAAGTCGCACATTTAACCTTTTGGACTCCCCCATGTGTATTTTAAACAATTCATTATAAGTGAGCACCTATTTATGTTGGGGGCGTGAAATTTTTCATATTTATAGCTGAGCACCTCGCATCAGACGACAAATCATAAAATTTTCAAAAAGTCGTACATTTAACCCTTTGGCCTCCCACATGTGTATTTTAAACAATTCTTTCAAAGTGAGCCCCTAATTAGGTTGGAGGAGTGAAATTTTGCATACTTATAGCTGAACACCTCACATCAAACGACAAATCATAAAATTTTGAAAAAGTCGTAAATTTAACCCTTTGGGGTCTCACATGTGTATTTTAAACATTCCTTTCTAAGTGAGCCCATAATTAAGTTTGAGGCGTGAAACTTTGCATACTTATAGCTGAACACCTCATATCAAATGACAAACCATAAAATTTTGAAAAAGTCGTACATTTAACCCTTTGGTTTCCCACATGTATATTTTAAACAATTCTTTCTAAGTGAGCCCCTAATTAGCTTGGAGGCGTGACATTTTGCATACTTATAGCTGAGCACCTCACATCAAACGACAAATAATAAAATTTTGAAAAAGTCTAATATTTAATCCTCTGGGCTCTAACTTGTGTATTTTAAGCAATTTTTCTAACTCATCTCCTAATTAAGTTGGAGACTTGAAAGTTTGCATACTTATAGCTGAACACTTGCGATAACACGATAAATTATAAAATTTTGAAAAAGTCATATTTAACCCTCCAGTCTCTAACTTCTGTATTTTAAGCATTTTTCTGACTCAGCCCCTAATTAAGTTGGAGAAATGAAATTTTGCATACTTATAGCTGAACACCTCACATCAAACGACAAATAATAAAATTTTGAAAAAGTCGTACATTTAACCCTTTGGGCTCCCACATGTGTATTTTAAACAATTCTTTCTAAGTGAGCCCCTAATTACGTTGGAGGAGTGAAATTTTGCATACTTATAGCTGAACACCTCACATCAAACGACAAATAATAAAATTTTGAAAAAGTCGTACATTTAACACTTTGCGTACCCACATGTGTATTTTAAATAATTCTTTCTAAGTGAACCGATAATCAGGTTGGAGGCGTGAAATTTTGCGTACTTATAGCTGAGCACCTCACATTAAACGACAAATCATAAAATTTTCAAAAAGTCGTACATTTAACCCTTTGGGCTCCCACATGTGTATTTTAAACAATTCTTTCTAAGTGTGCCCTTAATTATGTTGGAGGCGTGAAATTTTGCATACTTATAGCTGAGCACCTCGCATCAAACGACAAAACACAAAATTTTCAAAAAGTCGTACATTTAATCCTTTGTGCTCCCACATGTGTATTTTAAACAATTCTTTCTAAGTGAGCACCTAATTAGGTTGGAGGCGTGAAATTTTGCATACTTATAGCTGAGCACCTCACATCAAACGGCAAATTATACAATTTTCAAAAAGTCGCACATTTTACCCTTTGGACTCCCACATGTGTATTTTAAAAAATTCTTTCTAAGTGAGCCCCTATTTAGGTTGGAAGCATGAAATTTTACACACATATAGCTGAGCACCTCGCATCAAACGACAAATCATAAAATTTTCAAAAAGTCCTACATTTAACCCTTTTGGCTCCCACATGTGTATTTTAATCAATTCATTATAAGTGAGCCCATAATTAGGTTTGAGGCGTGAAATTTTGCATACTTATAGCTGAACACCTCATATCAAATGACAAACCATAAAATTTTGAAAAAGTCGTACATTTAACCCTTTGGTTTCCCACATGTATATTTTAAACAATTCTTTCTAAGTGAGCCCCTAATTAGGTTGGAGGCGTGACATTTTGCATACTTATAGCAGAGCACCTCACATCAAACGACAAATCATAAAATTTAGAAAAAGTCGTAAATTTAACAATTTGGGGTCTCACATGTGTATTTTAAACAATCCTTTCTAAGTGAGCCCATAATTAGTTTTGAGGCGTGAAATTTTGCATACTTATAGCTGAACACCTCATATCAAATGACAAACCATAAAATTTTGAAAAAGTCGTACATTTAACCCTTTGGTTTCCCACATGTATATTTTAAACAATTCTTTATAAGTGAGCCCCTAATTAGGTTGGAGGCGTGACCTTTTGCATACTTATATCTGAGCACCTCACATCAAACGACAAATAATAAAATTTTGAAAAAGTCGTACATTTAACACTTTGCGTTCCCACATGTGTATTTTAAATAATTCTTTCTAAGTGAGCCGATAATCAGGTTGGAGGCGTGAAATTTTCCGTACTTATAGCTGAGCACCTCACATTAAACGACAAATCATAAAATTTTCAAAAAGTCTTACATTTAACCCTTTGGGCTCCCACATGTGTATTTTAAACAATTCTTTCTAAGTGTGCCCTTAATTATGTTGGAGGCGTGAAATTTTGCATACTTATAGCTGAGCACCTCGTATCAAACGACAAATTATACAATTTTCAAAAAGTCGTACATTTAACCCTTTGTGCTCCCACATGTGTATTTTATACAAGTCTTTCTAAGTGAGCCCCTAAATAGGTTGGAGGAGTGAAATTTTGCATACTTTTAGCTGAATACCTCACATCAAACGGCAAATTATAAAATTTTGAAAAAGTCGTATATTTAAACATTTGGGCTCCAACATGCGTATTTTAAACAATTCTTTCTAAGTGATACCCTATTTAGGTTGGAGGCATGAAATTTTACACACATATAGCTGAGCACCTCGCATCAAACGACAAATCATAAAATTTTCAAAAAGTCCTTCATTTATCTCTTTGGGCTCCCACATGTGTATATTAAACAAGTCATTATAATTGAGCACTTATTTAGGTTGGGGGCGTGAAATTTTTCATAATTATAGCTGAGCACCTCGCATCGAACGACAAATCATAAAATTTTCAAAAGGTCGTACATTTAACCCTTTGGCTTCCCACATGTGTATTTTAAACAATTCTTTCAAAGTGAGCCCCTAATTAGGTTGGAGGAGTGAAATTTTGCATACTTATAGCTGAACACCTCACATCAAACGACAAATCATAAAATTTTGAAACAGTCGTAAATTTAACTCTTTGGGGTCTCACATGTGTATTTTAAACAATCCTTTCTAAGTGAGCCCCTAATTAGGTTTGAGGCTTGAAATTTTGCATACTTATAGCTGAGCACCTCACATCAAACGACAAATAATAAAATTTTGAAAAAGTCTAATATTTAATCCTCTGGGCTCCAACTTGTGTATTTTAAGCAATGTTTCTAACTCATCTCCTAATTAAGTTGGAGACTTAAAAGTTTGCACACTTATAGCTGAACACTTGCGATAACACGATAAATTATAAAATTTTGAAAAAGTCATATTTAACCCCCCAGTCTCTAACATCTGTATTTTAAGCATTTTTTCTGACTCAGCCCCTAATTAAGTTGGAGACATGAAATTTTGCATACTTATAGCTGAACACCTCACATCAAACGACAAATAATAAAATTTTGAAAAAGTCGTACATTTAACCCTTGGGGTTCCCACATGTGTATTTTAAATAATTCTTTCTAAGTGAGCTCCTAATTAGGTTGGAGGCGTGAAATTTTGCATACTTATAGCTTAGCACGGCACATCAAACGACAAATCACAAAATTTTCAAAAAGTCGTACATTTAATACTTTGTGCTGCCACATGTGCATTTTGAACAATTTTTTCTAAGTGAGCCCCTAATTAGGTTGGAGGCGTGAAATTTTGCATACTTTTAGCTGAACACCTCACATCAAATGACAAACCATAAAATTTTGAAAAAGTCGTACATTTAACCCTTTGGTTTCCCACATGTATATTTTAAACAATTCTTTCTAAGTGAGCCCCTAATTAGGTTGGAGGCGTGACATTTTGCATACTTATAGCTGAGCACCTCACATCAAACGACAAATAATAAAATTTTGAAAAAGTCTAATATTTAATCCTCTGGGCTCTAACTTGTGTATTTTAAGCAATTTTTCTAACTCACCTCCTAATTAAGTTGGAGACTTGAAAGTTTGCATACTTATAGCTGAACACTTGCGATAACACGATAAATTATAAAATTTTGAAAAAGTCATATTTAACCCTCCAGTCTCTAACTTCTGTATTTTAAGCATTTTTTCTGACTCAGCCCCTAATTAATTTGGAGACATGAAATTTTGCATACTTATAGCTGAACACCTCACATCAAACGACAAATAATAAAATTTTGAAAAAGTCGTACATTTAACCCTTTGGGCTCCCACATGTGTATTTTAAACAATTCTTTCTAAGTGAGCCCCTAATTACGTTGGAGGAGTGAAATTTTGCATACTTATAGCTGAACACCTCATATCAAACGACAAATAATAAAATTTTGAAAAAGTCGTACATTTAGCCCTTTGGGTTCCCACATGTGTATTTTAAATAATTCTTCCTCAGTGAGCCCCTAATTAGGTTGGAGGCGTGAAATTTTGCATACTTATAGCTGAGCACCTCACATTAAACGACAAATCATAAAATTTTCAAAAAGTCGTTCATTTAACCCCTTGGGCTCCCACATGTGTATTTTAAACAATTCTTTCTAAGTGTGCCCTTAATTATGTTGGAGGCGTGAAATTTTGCATATTTATAGCTGAGCACCTCGTATCAAACGACAAATTATACAATTTTCAAAAAGTCGTACATTTAACCCTTTGTGCTCCCACATGTGTATTTTATACAAGTCTTTCTAAGTGAGCCCCTAAATAGGTTGGAGGAGTGAAATTTTGCATACTTTTAGCTGAACACCTCACATCAAACGGCAAATTATAAAATTTTGAAAAAGTCGTATATTTAAACATTTGGGCTCCAACATGCGTATTTTAAACAATTCTTTCTAAGTGATACCCTATTTAGGTTGGAGGCATGAAATTTTACACACATATAGCTGAGCACCTCGCATCAAACGACAAATCATAAAATTTTCAAAAAGTCCTTCATTTATCTCTTTGGGCTCCCACATGTGTATATTAAACAAGTCATTATAAGTGAGCACCTATTTAGGTTGGGGGCGTGAAATTTTTCATATTTATAGCTGAGCACCTCGCATCAAACGACAAATCATAAAATTTTCAAAAGGTCGTACATTTAACCCTTTGGCTTCCCACATGTGTATTTTAAACAATTCTTTCAAAGTGAGCCCCTAATTAGGTTGGAGGAGTGAAATTTTGCATACTTATAGCTGAACACCTCACATCAAACGACAAATCATAAAATTTTGAAACAGTCGTAAATTTAACTCTTTGGGGTCTCACATGTGTATTTTAAACAATCCTTTCTAAGTGAGCCCCTAATTAGGTTTGAGGCTTGAAATTTTGCATAGTTATAGCTGAGCACCTCACACCAAACGACAAATAATAAAATTTTGAAAAAGTCTAATATTTAATCCTCTGGGCTCCAACTTGTGTATTTTAAGCAATGTTTCTAACTCATCTCCTAATTAAGTTGGAGACTTGAAAGTTTGCATACTTATAGCTGAACACTTGCGATAACACGATAAATTATAAAATTTTGAAAAAGTCATATTTAACCCTCCAGTCTCTAACATCTGTATTTTAAGCATTTTTTCTGACTCAGCCCCTAATTAAGTTGGAGACATGAAATTTTGCATACTTATAGCTGAACATCTCGCATCAAACGACAAATAATAAAATTTTGAAAAAGTCGTACATTTAACCCTTTGGGTTCCCACATGTGTATTTTAAATAATTCTTTCTAAGTGAGCTCCTAATTAGGTTGGAGGCGTGAAATTTTGCATACTTATAGCTGAGCACGGCACATCAAACGACAAATCACAAAATTTTCAAAAAGTCGTACATTTAATACTTTGTGCTCCCACATGTGCATTTTGAACAATTTTTTCTAAGTGAGCACCTAATTAGGTTGGAGGCGTGAAATTTTGCATACTTATAGCTGAGCACCTCACATCAAACGGCAAATAATAAAATTTTGAAAAAGTCTAATATTTAATCCTCTGGGCTCTAACTTGTGTATTTTAACAATTTTTCTAACTCACCTCCTAATTAAGTTGGAGACTTGAAAGTTTGCATACTTATAGCTGAACCCTTGCGATAACACGATAAATTATAAAATTTTGAAAAAGTCATATTTAACCCTCCAGTCTCTAACTTCTGTATTTTAAGCATTTTTTCTGACTCAGCCCCTAATTAATTTGGAGACATGAAATTTTGCATACTTATAGCTGAACACCTCACATCAAACGATAAATAATAAAATTTTGAAAAAGTCGTACATTTAGCCCTTTGGGTTCCCACATGTGTATTTTAAATAATTCTTTCTCAGTGAGCCCCTAATTAGGTTGGAGGCGTGAAATTTTGCATACTTATAGCTGAGCACCTCACATTAAACGACAAATCATAAAATTTTCAAAAAGTCGTACATTTAACCCCTTGGGCTCCCACATGTGTATTTTAAACAATTCTTTCTAAGTGTGCCCTTAATTATGTTGGAGGCGTGAAATTTTGCATATTTATAGCTGAGCACCTCGTATCAAACGACAAATTATACAATTTTCAAAATGTCGTACATTTAACCCTTTGTGCTCCCACATGTGTATTTTATACAAGTCTTTCTAAGTGAGCCCCTAAATAGGTTGGAGGAGTGAAATTTTGCATACTTTTAGCTGAACACCTCACATCAAACGGCAAATTATAAAATTTTGAAAAAGTCGTATATTTAAACATTTGGGCTCCAACATGCGTATTTTAAACAATTCTTTCTAAGTGATACCCTATTTAGGTTGGAGGCATGAAATTTTACACACATATAGCTGAGCACCTCGCATCAAACGACAAATCATAAAATTTTCAAAAAGTCCTTCATTTATCTCTTTGGGCTCCCACATGTGTATATTAAACAAGTCATTATAAGTGAGCACCTATTTAGGTTGGGGGCGTGAAATTTTTCATATTTATAGCTGAGCACCTCGCATCAAACGACAAATCATAAAATTTTCAAAAGGTCGTACATTTAACCCTTTGGCTTCCCACATGTGTATTTTAAACAATTCTTTCAAAGTGAGCCCCTAATTAGGTTGGAGGAGTGAAATTTTGCATACTTATAGCTGAACACCTCACATCAAACGACAAATCATAAAATTTTGAAACAGTCGTAAATTTAACTCTTTGGGGTCTCACATGTGTATTTTAAACAATCCTTTCTAAGTGAGCCCCTAATTAGGTTTGAGGCTTGAAATTTTGCATAGTTATAGCTGAGCACTTCACATCAAACGACAAATAATAAAATTTTGAAAAAGTCTAATATTTAATCCTCTGGGCTCCAACTTGTGTATTTTAAGCAATGTTTCTAACTCATATCCTAATTAAGTTGGAGACTTGAAAGTTTGCATACTTATAGCTGAACACTTGCGATAACACGATAAATTATAAAATTTTGAAAAAGTCATATTTAACCCTCCAGTCTCTAACATCTGTATTTTAAGCATTTTTTCTGACTCAGCCCCTAATTAAGTTGGAGACATGAAATTTTGCATACTTATAGCTGAACATCTCACATCAAACGACAAATAATAAAATTTTGAAAAAGTCGTACATTTAACCCTTTGGGTTCCCACATGTGTATTTTAAATAATTCTTTCTAAGTGAGCTCCTAATTAGGTTGGAGGCGTGAAATTTTGCATACTTATAGCTGAGCACGGCACATCAAACGACAAATCACAAAATTTTCAAAAAGTCGTACATTTAATACTTTGTGCTCCCACATGTGCATTTTGAACAATTTTTTCTAAGTGAGCCCCTAATTAGGTTGGAGGCGTGAAATTTTGCATACTTATAGCTGAGCACCTCACATCAAACGGCAAATAATAAAATTTTGAAAAAGTCGTACATTTAACCCTTTGGGTTCCCACATGTGTATTTTAAATAATTCTTTCTAAGTGAGCTCCTAATTAGGTTGGAGGCGTGACATTTTGCATACTTATAGCTGAGCACCTCACATCAAACGACAAATAATAAAATTTTGAAAAAGTCTAATATTTAATCCTCTGGGCTCTAACTTGTGTATTTTAAGCAATTTTTCTAACTCACCTCCTAATTAAGTTGGAGACTTGAAAGTTTGCATACTTATAGCTGAACACTTGCGATAACACGATAAATTATAAAATTTTGAAAAAGTCATATTTAACCCTCCAGTCTCTAACTTCTGTATTTTAAGCATTTTTTCTGACTCAGCCCCTAATTAAGTTGGAGACATGAAATTTTGCATACTTATAGCTGAACACCTCACATCAAACGACAAATAATAAAATTTTGAAAAAGTCGTACATTTAACCCTTTGGGCTCCCACATGTGTATTTTAAACAATTCTTTCTAAGTGAGCCCCTAATTACGTTGGAGGAGTGAAATTTTGCATACTTATAGCTGAACACCTCATATCAAACGACAAATAATAAAATTTTGAAAAAGTCGTACATTTAGCCCTTTGGGTTCCCACATGTGTATTTTAAATAATTCTTTCTCAGTGAGCCCCTAATTAGGTTGGAGGCGTGAAATTTTGCATACTTATAGCTGAGCACCTCACATTAAACGACAAATCATAAAATTTTCAAAAAGTCGTACATTTAACCCTTTGGGCTCCCACATGTGTATTTTAAACAATTTTTTCTAAGTGAGCGCCTAATTAGGTTGGAGGCGTGAAATTTTGCATACTTATAGCTGAGCACCTCACATCAAACGGCAAATTATACAATTTTCAAAAAGTCGTACATTTAACCCTTTGTGCTCCCACATGTGTATTTTATACAAGTCTTTCTAAGTGAGCCCCTAAATAGGTTGGAGGAGTGAAATTTTGCATACTTTTAGCTGAACACCTCACATCAAACGGCAAATTATAAAATTTTGAAAAAGTCGTACATTTAAACATTTGGGCCCCAACATGCGTATTTTAAACAATTCTTTCTAAGTGATACCCTATTTAGGTTGGAGGCGTAAAATTTTGCATACTTATAGCTGAATACCTCACATGAAACGACAAATCATAAAATTTTCAAAAAGTCGCTCATTTAACCCTTTGGACTCCCACATGTGTATTTAAAAAAATTCTTTCTAAGTGAGTCCCTATTTAGGTTGGAGGCATGAAATTTTACACACATATAGCTGAGCACCTCGCATCAAACGACAAATCATAAAATTTTCAAAAAGTCCTACATTTAACCCTTTGGGCTCCCACATGTGTATATTAAACAAGTCATTATAAGTGAGCACCTATTTAGGTTGGGGGCGTGAAATTTTTCATATTTATAGCTGAGCACCTCGCATCAAACGACAAATCATAAAATTTTCAAAAGGTCGTACATTTAACCCTTTGGCTTTCCACATGTGTATTTTAAACAATTCTTTCAAAGTGAGCCCCTAATTAGGTTGGAGGAGTGAAATTTTGCATACTTATAGCTGAACACCTCACATCAAACGACAAATCATAAAATTTTGTAACAGTCGTAAATTTAACTCTTTGGGGTCTCACATGTGTATTTTAAACAATCCTTTCTAAGTGAGCCCCTAATTAGGTTTGAGGCTTGAAATTTTGCATACTTATAGCTGAACACCTCATATCAAATGACAAACCATAAAATTTTGAAAAAGTCGTACATTTAACCCTTTGGTTTCCCACATGTATATTTTAAACAATTCTTTCTAAGTGAGCCCCTAATTAGGTTGGAGGCGTGACATTTTGCATACTTATAGCTGAGCACCTCACATCAAACGACAAATAATAAGATTTTGAAAAAGTCTAATATTTAATCCTCTGGGCTCCAACTTGTGTATTTTAAGCAATGTTTCTAACTCATCTCCTAATTAAGTTGGAGACTTGAAAGTTTGCATACTTATAGCTGAACACCTCACATCAAACGACAAATAATAAAATTTTGAAAAAGTCGTACATTTAACCCTTGGGGTTCCCACATGTGTATTTTAAATAATTCTTTCTAAGTGAGCTCCTAATTAGGTTGGAGGCGTGAAATTTTGCATACTTATAGCTTAGCACGGCACATCAAACGACAAATCACAAAATTTTCAAAAAGTCGTACATTTAATACTTTGTGCTGCCACAAATGCATTTTGAACAATTTTTTCTAAGTGAGCCCCTAATTAGGTTGGAGGCGTGAAATTTTGCATACTTTTAGCTGAACACCTCACATCAAATGACAAACCATAAAATTTTGAAAAAGTCGTACATTTAACCCTTTGGTTTCCCACATG
Source organism: Maratus speciosus (assembly GCA_963932465.1). Lineage (NCBI taxonomy): Eukaryota > Metazoa > Arthropoda > Arachnida > Araneae > Salticidae > Maratus > Maratus speciosus. The sequence goes on along the minus strand of CAWVRF010001228.1, from coordinate 189,763 downwards.
TATATTTTAAACAATTCTTTCTAAGTGAGCCCCTAATTAGGTTGGAGGCGTGACATTTTGCATACTTATAGCTGAGCACCTCACATCAAACGACAAATAATAAAATTTTGAAAAAGTCTAATATTTAATCCTCTGGGCTCTAACTTGTGTATTTTAAGCAATTTTTCTAACTCACCTCCTAATTAAGTTGGAGACTTGAAAGTTTGCATACTTATAGCTGAACACTTGCGATAACACGATAAATTATAAAATTTTGAAAAAGTCATATTTAACCCTCCAGTCTCTAACTTCTGTATTTTAAGCATTTTTTCTGACTCAGCCCCTAATTAATTTGGAGACATGAAATTTTGCATACTTATAGCTGAACACCTCACATCAAACGACAAATAATAAAATTTTGAAAAAGTCGTACATTTAACCCTTTGGGCTCCCACATGTGTATTTTAAACAATTCTTTCTAAGTGAGCCCCTAATTACGTTGGAGGAGTGAAATTTTGCATACTTATAGCTGAACACCTCATATCAAACGACAAATAATAAAATTTTGAAAAAGTCGTACATTTAGCCCTTTGGGTTCCCACATGTGTATTTTAAATAATTCTTCCTCAGTGAGCCCCTAATTAGGTTGGAGGCGTGAAATTTTGCATACTTATAGCTGAGCACCTCACATTAAACGACAAATCATAAAATTTTCAAAAAGTCGTTCATTTAACCCCTTGGGCTCCCACATGTGTATTTTAAACAATTCTTTCTAAGTGTGCCCTTAATTATGTTGGAGGCGTGAAATTTTGCATATTTATAGCTGAGCACCTCGTATCAAACGACAAATTATACAATTTTCAAAAAGTCGTACATTTAACCCTTTGTGCTCCCACATGTGTATTTTATACAAGTCTTTCTAAGTGAGCCCCTAAATAGGTTGGAGGAGTGAAATTTTGCATACTTTTAGCTGAACACCTCACATCAAACGGCAAATTATAAAATTTTGAAAAAGTCGTATATTTAAACATTTGGGCTCCAACATGCGTATTTTAAACAATTCTTTCTAAGTGATACCCTATTTAGGTTGGAGGCATGAAATTTTACACACATATAGCTGAGCACCTCGCATCAAACGACAAATCATAAAATTTTCAAAAAGTCCTTCATTTATCTCTTTGGGCTCCCACATGTGTATATTAAACAAGTCATTATAAGTGAGCACCTATTTAGGTTGGGGGCGTGAAATTTTTCATATTTATAGCTGAGCACCTCGCATCAAACGACAAATCATAAAATTTTCAAAAGGTCGTACATTTAACCCTTTGGCTTCCCACATGTGTATTTTAAACAATTCTTTCAAAGTGAGCCCCTAATTAGGTTGGAGGAGTGAAATTTTGCATACTTATAGCTGAACACCTCACATCAAACGACAAATCATAAAATTTTGAAACAGTCGTAAATTTAACTCTTTGGGGTCTCACATGTGTATTTTAAACAATCCTTTCTAAGTGAGCCCCTAATTAGGTTTGAGGCTTGAAATTTTGCATAGTTATAGCTGAGCACCTCACACCAAACGACAAATAATAAAATTTTGAAAAAGTCTAATATTTAATCCTCTGGGCTCCAACTTGTGTATTTTAAGCAATGTTTCTAACTCATCTCCTAATTAAGTTGGAGACTTGAAAGTTTGCATACTTATAGCTGAACACTTGCGATAACACGATAAATTATAAAATTTTGAAAAAGTCATATTTAACCCTCCAGTCTCTAACATCTGTATTTTAAGCATTTTTTCTGACTCAGCCCCTAATTAAGTTGGAGACATGAAATTTTGCATACTTATAGCTGAACATCTCGCATCAAACGACAAATAATAAAATTTTGAAAAAGTCGTACATTTAACCCTTTGGGTTCCCACATGTGTATTTTAAATAATTCTTTCTAAGTGAGCTCCTAATTAGGTTGGAGGCGTGAAATTTTGCATACTTATAGCTGAGCACGGCACATCAAACGACAAATCACAAAATTTTCAAAAAGTCGTACATTTAATACTTTGTGCTCCCACATGTGCATTTTGAACAATTTTTTCTAAGTGAGCACCTAATTAGGTTGGAGGCGTGAAATTTTGCATACTTATAGCTGAGCACCTCACATCAAACGGCAAATAATAAAATTTTGAAAAAGTCTAATATTTAATCCTCTGGGCTCTAACTTGTGTATTTTAACAATTTTTCTAACTCACCTCCTAATTAAGTTGGAGACTTGAAAGTTTGCATACTTATAGCTGAACCCTTGCGATAACACGATAAATTATAAAATTTTGAAAAAGTCATATTTAACCCTCCAGTCTCTAACTTCTGTATTTTAAGCATTTTTTCTGACTCAGCCCCTAATTAATTTGGAGACATGAAATTTTGCATACTTATAGCTGAACACCTCACATCAAACGATAAATAATAAAATTTTGAAAAAGTCGTACATTTAGCCCTTTGGGTTCCCACATGTGTATTTTAAATAATTCTTTCTCAGTGAGCCCCTAATTAGGTTGGAGGCGTGAAATTTTGCATACTTATAGCTGAGCACCTCACATTAAACGACAAATCATAAAATTTTCAAAAAGTCGTACATTTAACCCCTTGGGCTCCCACATGTGTATTTTAAACAATTCTTTCTAAGTGTGCCCTTAATTATGTTGGAGGCGTGAAATTTTGCATATTTATAGCTGAGCACCTCGTATCAAACGACAAATTATACAATTTTCAAAATGTCGTACATTTAACCCTTTGTGCTCCCACATGTGTATTTTATACAAGTCTTTCTAAGTGAGCCCCTAAATAGGTTGGAGGAGTGAAATTTTGCATACTTTTAGCTGAACACCTCACATCAAACGGCAAATTATAAAATTTTGAAAAAGTCGTATATTTAAACATTTGGGCTCCAACATGCGTATTTTAAACAATTCTTTCTAAGTGATACCCTATTTAGGTTGGAGGCATGAAATTTTACACACATATAGCTGAGCACCTCGCATCAAACGACAAATCATAAAATTTTCAAAAAGTCCTTCATTTATCTCTTTGGGCTCCCACATGTGTATATTAAACAAGTCATTATAAGTGAGCACCTATTTAGGTTGGGGGCGTGAAATTTTTCATATTTATAGCTGAGCACCTCGCATCAAACGACAAATCATAAAATTTTCAAAAGGTCGTACATTTAACCCTTTGGCTTCCCACATGTGTATTTTAAACAATTCTTTCAAAGTGAGCCCCTAATTAGGTTGGAGGAGTGAAATTTTGCATACTTGTAGCTGAACACCTCACATCAAACGACAAATCATAAAATTTTGAAACAGTCGTAAATTTAACTCTTTGGGGTCTCACATGTGTATTTTAAACAATCCTTTCTAAGTGAGCCCCTAATTAGGTTTGAGGCTTGAAATTTTGCATAGTTATAGCTGAGCACTTCACATCAAACGACAAATAATAAAATTTTGAAAAAGTCTAATATTTAATCCTCTGGGCTCCAACTTGTGTATTTTAAGCAATGTTTCTAACTCATATCCTAATTAAGTTGGAGACTTGAAAGTTTGCATACTTATAGCTGAACACTTGCGATAACACGATAAATTATAAAATTTTGAAAAAGTCATATTTAACCCTCCAGTCTCTAACATCTGTATTTTAAGCATTTTTTCTGACTCAGCCCCTAATTAAGTTGGAGACATGAAATTTTGCATACTTATAGCTGAACATCTCACATCAAACGACAAATAATAAAATTTTGAAAAAGTCGTACATTTAACCCTTTGGGTTCCCACATGTGTATTTTAAATAATTCTTTCTAAGTGAGCTCCTAATTAGGTTGGAGGCGTGAAATTTTGCATACTTATAGCTGAGCACGGCACATCAAACGACAAATCACAAAATTTTCAAAAAGTCGTACATTTAATACTTTGTGCTCCCACATGTGCATTTTGAACAATTTTTTCTAAGTGAGCCCCTAATTAGGTTGGAGGCGTGAAATTTTGCATACTTATAGCTGAGCACCTCACATCAAACGGCAAATAATAAAATTTTGAAAAAGTCGTACATTTAACCCTTTGGGTTCCCACATGTGTATTTTAAATAATTCTTTCTAAGTGAGCTCCTAATTAGGTTGGAGGCGTGACATTTTGCATACTTATAGCTGAGCACCTCACATCAAACGACAAATAATAAAATTTTGAAAAAGTCTAATATTTAATCCTCTGGGCTCTAACTTGTGTATTTTAAGCAATTTTTCTAACTCACCTCCTAATTAAGTTGGAGACTTGAAAGTTTGCATACTTATAGCTGAACACTTGCGATAACACGATAAATTATAAAATTTTGAAAAAGTCATATTTAACCCTCCAGTCTCTAACTTCTGTATTTTAAGCATTTTTTCTGACTCAGCCCCTAATTAAGTTGGAGACATGAAATTTTGCATACTTATAGCTGAACACCTCACATCAAACGACAAATAATAAAATTTTGAAAAAGTCGTACATTTAACCCTTTGGGCTCCCACATGTGTATTTTAAACAATTCTTTCTAAGTGAGCCCCTAATTACGTTGGAGGAGTGAAATTTTGCATACTTATAGCTGAACACCTCATATCAAACGACAAATAATAAAATTTTGAAAAAGTCGTACATTTAGCCCTTTGGGTTCCCACATGTGTATTTTAAATAATTCTTTCTCAGTGAGCCCCTAATTAGGTTGGAGGCGTGAAATTTTGCATACTTATAGCTGAGCACCTCACATTAAACGACAAATCATAAAATTTTCAAAAAGTCGTACATTTAACCCTTTGGGCTCCCACATGTGTATTTTAAACAATTTTTTCTAAGTGAGCGCCTAATTAGGTTGGAGGCGTGAAATTTTGCATACTTATAGCTGAGCACCTCACATCAAACGGCAAATTATACAATTTTCAAAAAGTCGTACATTTAACCCTTTGTGCTCCCACATGTGTATTTTATACAAGTCTTTCTAAGTGAGCCCCTAAATAGGTTGGAGGAGTGAAATTTTGCATACTTTTAGCTGAACACCTCACATCAAACGGCAAATTATAAAATTTTGAAAAAGTCGTACATTTAAACATTTGGGCCCCAACATGCGTATTTTAAACAATTCTTTCTAAGTGATACCCTATTTAGGTTGGAGGCGTAAAATTTTGCATACTTATAGCTGAATACCTCACATGAAACGACAAATCATAAAATTTTCAAAAAGTCGCTCATTTAACCCTTTGGACTCCCACATGTGTATTTAAAAAAATTCTTTCTAAGTGAGTCCCTATTTAGGTTGGAGGCATGAAATTTTACACACATATAGCTGAGCACCTCGCATCAAACGACAAATCATAAAATTTTCAAAAAGTCCTACATTTAACCCTTTGGGCTCCCACATGTGTATATTAAACAAGTCATTATAAGTGAGCACCTATTTAGGTTGGGGGCGTGAAATTTTTCATATTTATAGCTGAGCACCTCGCATCAAACGACAAATCATAAAATTTTCAAAAGGTCGTACATTTAACCCTTTGGCTTTCCACATGTGTATTTTAAACAATTCTTTCAAAGTGAGCCCCTAATTAGGTTGGAGGAGTGAAATTTTGCATACTTATAGCTGAACACCTCACATCAAACGACAAATCATAAAATTTTGTAACAGTCGTAAATTTAACTCTTTGGGGTCTCACATGTGTATTTTAAACAATCCTTTCTAAGTGAGCCCCTAATTAGGTTTGAGGCTTGAAATTTTGCATACTTATAGCTGAACACCTCATATCAAATGACAAACCATAAAATTTTGAAAAAGTCGTACATTTAACCCTTTGGTTTCCCACATGTATATTTTAAACAATTCTTTCTAAGTGAGCCCCTAATTAGGTTGGAGGCGTGACATTTTGCATACTTATAGCTGAGCACCTCACATCAAACGACAAATAATAAGATTTTGAAAAAGTCTAATATTTAATCCTCTGGGCTCCAACTTGTGTATTTTAAGCAATGTTTCTAACTCATCTCCTAATTAAGTTGGAGACTTGAAAGTTTGCATACTTATAGCTGAACACTTGCGATAACACGATAAATTATAAAATTTTGAAAAAGTCATATTTAACCCTCCAGTCTCTAACATCTGTATTTTAAGCATTTTTTCTGACTCAGCCCCTAATTAAGTTGGAGACATGAAATTTTGCATACTTATAGCTGAACACCTCACATCAAACGACAAATAATAAAATTTTGAAAAAGTCGTATATTTAATAGTTTGTGCTCCCACATGTGCATTTTGAACAATTTTTTCTAAGTGAGCCCCTAATTAGGTTGGAGGCGTGAAATTTTGCATACTTATAGCTGAGCACCTCACATCAAACGGCAAATAATAAAATTTTGAAAAAGTCGTACATTTAACCCTTTGGGTTCCCACATGTGTATTTTGAACAATTTTTTCTAAGTGAGCCCCTAATTAGGTTGGAGGCGTGAAATTTTGCATACTTATAGCTGAGCATCTCACATCAAACGGCAAATAATAAAATTTTGAAAAAGTCGTACATTTAACCCTTTGGGCTCCCACATGTGTATTTTAAACAATTCTTTCTAAGTGAGCCCCTAATTACGTTGGAGGAGTGAAATTTTGCATACTTATAGCTGAACACCTCACATCAAACGACAAATAATAAAATTTTGAAAAAGTCGTACATTTAACACTTTGCGTACCCACATGTGTATTTTAAATAATTCTTTCTAAGTGAGCCGATAATCAGGTTGGAGGCGTGAAATTTTGCGTACTTATAGCTGAGCACCTCACATTAAACGACAAATCATAAAATTTTCAAAAAGTCGTACATTTAACCCTTTGGGCTCCCACATGTGTATTTTAAACAATTCTTTCTAAGTGTGCCCTTAATTATGTTGGAGGCGTGAAATTTTGCATACTTATAGCTGAGCACCTCGCATCAAACGACAAAACACAAAATTTTCAAAAAGTCGTACATTTAATCCTTTGTGCTCCCACATGTGTATTTTAAACAATTCTTTCTAAGTGAGCACCTAATTAGGTTGGAGGCGTGAAATTTTGCATACTTATAGCTGAGCACCTCACATCAAACGGCAAATTATACAATTTTCAAAAAGTCGCACATTTTACCCTTTGGACTCCCACATGTGTATTTTAAAAAATTCTTTCTAAGTGAGTCCCTATTTAGGTTGGAAGCATGAAATTTTACACACATATAGCTGAGCACCTCGCATCAAACGACAAATCATAAAATTTTCAAAAAGTCCTACATTTAACCCTTTTGGCTCCCACATGTGTATTTTAAACAATTCATTATAAGTGAGCCCATAATTAGGTTTGAGGCGTGAAATTTTGCATACTTATAGCTGAACACCTCATATAAAATGACAAACCATAAAATTTTGAAAAAGTCGTACATTTAACCCTTTGGTTTCCCACATGTATATTTTAAACAATTCTTTCTAAGTGAGCCCCTAATTAGGTTGGAGGCGTGACATTTTGCATACTTATAGCAGAGCACCTCACATCAAACGACAAATCATAAAATTTAGAAAAAGTCGTAAATTTAACAATTTGGGGTCTCACATGTGTATTTTAAACAATCCTTTCTAAGTGAGCCCATAATTAGTTTTGAGGCGTGAAATTTTGCATACTTATAGCTGAACACCTCATATCAAATGACAAACCATAAAATTTTGAAAAAGTCGTTCATTTAACCCTTTGGTTTCCCACATGTATATTTTAAACAATTCTTTATAAGTGAGCCCCTAATTAGGTTGGAGGCGTGACCTTTTGCATACTTATATCTGAGCACCTCACATCAAACGACAAATAATAAAATTTTGAAAATGTCGTACATTTAACACTTTGCGTTCCCACATGTGTATTTTAAATAATTCTTTCTAAGTGAGCCGATAATCAGGTTGGAGGCGTGAAATTTTGCGTACTTATAGCTGAGCACCTCACATTAAACGACAAATCATAAAATTTTCAAAAAGTCTTACATTTAACCCTTTGGGCTCCCACATGTGTATTTTAAACAATTCTTTCTAAGTGTGCCCTTAATTATGTTGGAGGCGTGAAATTTTGCATACTTATAGCTGAGCACCTCGTATCAAACGACAAATTATACAATTTTCAAAAAGTCGTACATTTAACCCTTTGTGCTCCCACATGTGTATTGTATACAAGTCTTTCTAAGTGAGCCCCTAAATAGGTTGGAGGAGTGAAATTTTGCATACTTTTAGCTGAATACCTCACATCAAACGGCAAATTATAAAATTTTGAAAAAGTCGTATATTTAACACTTTGGGGTCTCACATGTGTATTTTAAACAATCCTTTCTAAGTGAGCCCCTATTTAGGTTGGAGGCATGAAATTTTACACACATATAGCTGAGCACCTCGCATCAAACGACAAATCATAAAATTTTCAAAAAGTCCTTCATTTATCTCTTTGGGCTCCCACATGTGTATATTAAACAAGTCATTATAAGTGAGCACCTATTTAGGTTGGGGGCATGAAATTTTTCATAATTATAGCTGAGCACCTCGCATCAAACGACAAATCATAAAATTTTCAAAAGGTCGTACATTTAACCCTTTGGCTTCCCACATGTGTATTTTAAACAATTCTTTCAAAGTGAGCCCCTAATCAGGTTGGAGGAGTGAAATTTTGCATACTTATAGCTGAACACCTCACATCAAACGACAAATCATAAAATTTTGAAACAGTCGTAAATTTAACTCTTTGGGGTCTCACATGTGTATTTTAAACAATCCTTTCTAAGTGAGCCCCTAATTAGGTTTGAGGCTTGAAATTTTGCATACTTATAGCTGAGCACCTCACATCAAACGACAAATAATAAAATTTTGAAAAAGTCTAATATTTAATCCTCTGGGCTCCAACTTGTGTATTTTAAGCAATGTTTCTAACTCATCTCCTAATTAAGTTGGAGACTTAAAAGTTTGCATACTTATAGCTGAACACTTGCGATAACACGATAAATTATAAAATTTTGAAAAAGTCATATTTAACCCTCCAGTCTCTAACATCTGTATTTTAAGCATTTTTTCTGACTCAGCCCCTAATTAAGTTGGAGACATGAAATTTTGCATACTTATAGATGAACACCTCACATCAAACGACAAATAATAAAATTTTGAAAAAGTCGTACATTTAACCCTTTGGGTTCCCACATGTGTATTTTAAATAATTCTTTCTAAGTGAGCTCCTAATTAGGTTGGAGGCGTGAAATTTTGCATACTTATAGCTGAGCACGGCACATCAAACGACAAATCACAAAATTTTCAAAAAGTCGTACATTTAATACTTTGTGCTCCCACATGTGCATTTTGAACAATTTTTTCTAAGTGAGCCCCTAATTAGGTTGGAGGCGTGAAATTTTGCATACTTATAGCTGAGCACCTCACATCAAACGGCAAATAATAAAATTTTGAAAAAGTCGTACATTTAACCCTTTGGGTTCCCACATGTGTATTTTAAATAATTCTTTCTAAGTGAGCTCCTAATTAGGTTGGAGGCGTGAAATTTTGCATACTTTTAGCTGAACACCTCACATCAAATGACAAACCATAAAACTTTGAAAAAGTCGTACATTTAACCCTTTGGTTTCCCACATGTATATTTTAAACAATTCTTTCTAAGTGAGCCCCTAATTAGGTTGGAGGCGTGACATTTTGCATACTTATAGCTGAGCACCTCACATCAAACGACAAATAATAAAATTTTGAAAAAGTCTAATATTTAATCCTCTGGGCTCTAACTTGTGTATTTTAAGCAATTTTTCTAACTCACCTCCTAATTAAGTTGGAGACTTGAAAGTTTGCATACTTATAGCTGAACACTTGCGATAACACGATAAATTATAAAATTTTTAAAAAGTCATATTTAACCCTCCAGTCTCTAACTTCTGTATTTTAAGCATTTTTTCTGACTCAGCCCCTAATTAATTTGGAGACATGAAATTTTGCATACTTATAGCTGAACACCTCACATCAAACGACAAATAATAAAATTTTGAAAAAGTCGTACATTTAACCCTTTGGGCTCCCACATGTGTATTTTAAACAATTCTTTCTAAGTGAGCCCCTAATTACGTTGGAGGAGTGAAATTTTGCATACTTATAGCTGAACACCTCATATCAAACGACAAATAATAAAATTTTGAAAAAGTCGTACATTTAGCCCTTTGGGTTCCCACATGTGTATTTTAAATAATTCTTCCTCAGTGAGCCCCTAATTAGGTTGGAGGCGTGAAATTTTGCATACTTATAGCTGAGCACCTCACATTAAACGACAAATCATAAAATTTTCAAAAAGTCGTACATTTAACCCCTTGGGCTCCCACATGTGTATTTTAAACAATTCTTTCTAAGTGTGCCCTTAATTATGTTGGAGGCGTGAAATTTTGCATATTTATAGCTGAGCACCTCGTATCAAACGACAAATTATACAATTTTCAAAATGTCGTACATTTAACCCTTTGTGCTCCCACATGTGTATTTTATACAAGTCTTTCTAAGTGAGCCCCTAAATAGGTTGGAGGAGTGAAATTTTGCATACTTTTAGCTGAACACCTCACATCAAACGGCAAATTATAAAATTTTGAAAAAGTCGTATATTTAAACATTTGGGCTCCAACATGCGTATTTTAAACAATTCTTTCTAAGTGATACCCTATTTAGGTTGGAGGCATGAAATTTTACACACATATAGATGAGCACCTCGCATCAAACGACAAATCATAAAATTTTCAAAAAGTCCTTCATTTATCTCTTTGGGCTCCCACATGTGTATATTAAACAAGTCATTATAAGTGAGCACCTATTTAGGTTGGGGGCGTGAAATTTTTCATATTTATAGCTGAGCACCTCGCATCAAACGACAAATCATAAAATTTTCAAAAGGTCGTACATTTAACCCTTTGGCTTCCCACATGTGTATTTTAAACAATTCTTTCAAAGTGAGCCCCTAATTAGGTTGGAGGAGTGAAATTTTGCACACTTATAGCTGAACACCTCACATCAAACGACAAATCATAAAATTTTGAAACAGTCGTAAATTTAACTCTTTGGGGTCTCACATGTGTATTTTAAACAATCCTTTCTAAGTGAGCCCCTAATTAGGTTTGAGGCTTGAAATTTTGCATAGTTATAGCTGAGCACCTCACATCAAACGACAAATAATAAAATTTTGAAAAAGTCTAATATTTAATCCTCTGGGCTCCAACTTGTGTATTTTAAGCAATGTTTCTAACTCATCTCCTAATTAAGTTGGAGACTTGAAAGTTTGCATACTTATAGCTGAACACTTGCGATAACACGATAAATTATAAAATTTTGAAAAAGTCATATTTAACCCTCCAGTCTCTAACATCTGTATTTTAAGCATTTTTTCTGACTCAGCCCCTAATTAAGTTGGAGACATGAAATTTTGCATACTTATAGCTGAACATCTCGCATCAAACGACAAATAATAAAATTTTGAAAAAGTCGTACATTTAACCCTTTGGGTTCCCACATGTGTATTTTAAATAATTCTTTCTAAGTGAGCTCCTAATTAGGTTGGAGGCGTGAAATTTTGCATACTTATAGCTGAGCACGGCACATCAAACGACAAATCACAAAATTTTCAAAAAGTCGTACATTTAATACTTTGTGCTCCCACATGTGCATTTTGAACAATTTTTTCTAAGTGAGCACCTAATTAGGTTGGAGGCGTGAAATTTTGCATACTTATAGCTGAGCACCTCACGTCAAACGGCAAATAATAAAATTTTGAAAAAGTCTAATATTTAATCCTCTGGGCTCTAACTTGTGTATTTTAACAATTTTTCTAACTCACCTCCTAATTAAGTTGGAGACTTGAAAGTTTGCATACTTATAGCTGAACACTTGCGATAACACGATAAATTATAAAATTTTGAAAAAGTCATATTTAACCCTCCAGTCTCTAACTTCTGTATTTTAAGCATTTTTTCTGACTCAGCCCCTAATTAATTTGGAGACATGAAATTTTGCATACTTATAGCTGAACACCTCACATCAAACGACAAATAATAAAATTTTGAAAAAGTCGTACATTTAGCCCTTTGGGTTCCCACATGTGTATTTTAAATAATTCTTTCTCAGTGAGCCCCTAATTAGGTTGGAGGCGTGAAATTTTGCATACTTATAGCTGAGCACCTCACATTAAACGACAAATCATAAAATTTTCAAAAAGTCGTACATTTAACCCCTTGGGCTCCCACATGTGTATTTTAAACAATTCTTTCTAAGTGTGCCCTTAATTATGTTGGAGGCGTGAAATTTTGCATATTTATAGCTGAGCACCTCGTATCAAACGACAAATTATAAAATTTTCAAAAAGTCGTACATTTAACCCTTTGTGCTCCCACATGTGTATTTTATACAAGTCTTTCTAAGTGAGCCCCTAAATAGGTTGGAGGAGTGAAATTTTGCATACTTTTAGCTGAACACCTCACATCAAACGGCAAATTATAAAATTTTGAAAAAGTCGTATATTTAAAAATTTGGGCTCCAACATGCGTATTTTAAACAATTCTTTCTAAGTGATACCCTATTTAGGTTGGAGGCATGAAATTTTACACACATATAGCTGAGCACCTCGCATCAAACGACAAATCATAAAATTTTCAAAAAGTCCTTCATTTATCTCTTTGGGCTCCCACATGTGTATATTAAACAAGTCATTATAAGTGAGCACCTATTTAGGTTGGGGGCGTGAAATTTTTCATATTTATAGCTGAGCACCTCGCATCAAACGACAAATCATAAAATTTTCAAAAGGTCGTACATTTAACCCTTTGGCTTCCCACATGTGTATTTTAAACAATTCTTTCAAAGTGAGCCCCTAATTAGGTTGGAGGAGTGAAATTTTGCATACTTATAGCTGAACACCTCACATCAAACGACAAATCATAAAATTTTGAAACAGTCGTAAATTTAACTCTTTGGGGTCTCACATATGTATTTTAAACAATCCTTTCTAAGTGAGCACCTAATTAGGTTTGAGGCTTGAAATTTTGCATAGTTATAGCTGAGCACCTCACATCAAACGACAAATAATAAAATTTTGAAAAAGTCTAATATTTAATCCTCTGGGCTCCAACTTGTGTATTTTAAGCAATGTTTCTAACTCATCTCCTAATTAAGTTGGAGACTTGAAAAATTGCATACTTATAGCTGAACACTTGCGATAACACGATAAATTATAAAATTTTGAAAAAGTCATATTTAACCCTCCAGTCTCTAACATCTGTATTTTAAGCATTTTTTCTGACTCAGCCCCTAATTAATTTGGAGACATGAAATTTTGCATACTTATAGCTGAACATCTCACATCAAACGACAAATAATAAAATTTTGAAAAAGTCGTACATTTAACCCTTTGGGTTCCCACATGTGTATTTTAAATAATTCTTTCTAAGTGAGCTCCTAATTAGGTTGGAGGTGTGAAATTTTGCATACTTATAGCTGAGCACGGCACATCAAACGACAAATCACAAAATTTTCAAAAAGTCGTACATTTAATACTTTGTGCTCCCACATGTGCATTTTGAACAATTTTTTCTAAGTGAGCCCCTAATTAGGTTGGAGGCGTTAAATTTTGCATACTTATAGCTGAGCACCTCACATCAAACGGCAAATAATAAAATTTTGAAAAAGTCGTACATTTAACCCTTTGGGTACCCACATGTGTATTTTAAATAATTCTTTCTAAGTGAGCTCCTAATTAGGTTGGAGGCGTGAAATTTTGCATACTTTTAGCTGAACACCTCACATCAAATGACAAACCATAAAATTTTGAAAAAGTCGTACATTTAACCCTTTGGTTTCCCACATGTATATTTTAAACAATTCTTTCTAAGTGAGCCCCTAATTAGGTTGGAGGCGTGACATTTTGCATACTTATAGCTGAGCACCTCACATCAAACGACAAATAATAAAATTTTGAAAAAGTCTAATATTTAATCCTCTGGGCTCTAACTTGTGTATTTTAAGCAATTTTTCTAACTCACCTCCTAATTAAGTTGGAGACTTGAAAGTTTGCATACTTATAGCTGAACACTTGCGATAACACGATAAATTATAAAATTTTGAAAAAGTCATATTTAACCCTCCAGTCTCTAACTTCTGTATTTTAAGCATTTTTTCTGACTCAGCCCCTAATTAAGTTGGAGACATGAAATTTAGCATACTTATAGCTGAACACCTCACATCAAACGACAAATAATAAAATTTTGAAAAAGTCGTACATTTAACCCTTTGGGCTCCCACATGTGTATTTTAAACAATTCTTTCTAAGTGAGCCCCTAATTACGTTGGAGGAGTGAAATTTTGCATACTTATAGCTGAGCACCTCATATCAAACGACAAATAATAAAATTTTGAAAAAGTCGTACATTTAACCCTTTGGGCTCCCACATGTGTATTTTAAACAATTTTTTCTAAGTGAGCGCGTAATTAGGTTGGAGGCGTGAAATTTTGCATACTTATAGCTGAGCACCGCGCATCAAACGACAAAACACAAAATTTTCAAAAAGTCGTACATTTAATCCTTTGTGCTCCCACATGTGTATTTTAAACAATTCTTTCTAAGTGAGCACCTACTTAGGTTGGAGGCGTGAAATTTTGCATACTTATAGCTGAGCACCTCGCATCAAACGACAAAACACAAAATTTTCAAAAAGTCGTACATTTAATCCTTTGTGCTCCCACATGTGTATTTTAAAAAATTCTTTCTAAGTGAGCCCCTATTTAGGTTGGAAGCATGAAATTTTACACACATATAGCTGAGCACCTCGCATCAAACGACAAATCATAAAATTTTCAAAAAGTCCTACATTTAACCCTTTTGGCTCCCACATGTGTATTTTAAACAATTCATTATAAGTGAGCCCATAATTAGGTTTGAGGCGTGAAATTTTGCATACTTATAGCTGAACACCTCATATCAAATGACAAACCATAAAATTTTGAAAAAGTCGTACATTTAACCCTTTGGTTTCCCACATGTATATTTTAAACAATTCTTTCTAAGTGAGCCCCTAATTAGGTTGGAGGCGTGACATTTTGCATACTTATAGCACAGCACCTCACATCAAACGACAAATCATAAAATTTTGAAAAAGTCGTAAATTTAACAATTTGGGGTCTCACATGTGTATTTTAAACAATCCTTTCTAAGTGAGCCCATAATTAGTTTTGAGGCGTGAAATTTTGCATACTTATAGCTGAACACCTCATATCAAATGACAAACCATAAAATTTTGAAAAAGTCGTCCATTTAACCCTTTGGTTTCCCACATGTATATTTTAAACAATTCTTTATAAGTGAGCTCCTAATTAGGTTGGAGGCGTGACCTTTTGCATACTTATATCTGAGCACCTCACATCAAACGACAAATAATAAAATTTTGAAAAAGTCGTACATTTAACACTTTGCGTTCCCACATGTGTATTTTAAATAATTCTTTCTAAGTGAGCCGATAATCAGGTTGGAGGCGTGAAATTTTGCGTACATATAGCTGAGCACCTCACATTAAACGACAAATCATAAAATTTTCAAAAAGTCTTACATTTAACCCTTTGGGCTCCCACATGTGTATTTTAAACAATTCTTTCTAAGTGTGGCCTTAATTATGTTGGAGGCGTGAAATTTTGCATACTTATAGCTGAGCACCTCGTATCAAACGACAAATTATACAATTTTCAAAAAGTCGTACATTTAACCCTTTGTGCTCCCACATGTGTATTTTATACAAGTCTTTCTAAGTGAGCCCCTAAATAGGTTGGAGGAGTGAAATTTTGCATACTTTTAGCTGAACACCTCACATCAAACGGCAAATTATAAAATTTTGAAAAAGTCGTATATTTAAACATTTGGGCTCCAACATGCGTATTTTAAACAATTCTTTCTAAGTGATACCCTATTTAGGTTGGAGGCATGAAATTTTACACACATATAGCTGAGCACCTCGCATCAAACGACAAATCATAAAATTTTCAAAAAGTCCTTCATTTATCTCTTTGGGCTCCCACATGTGTATATTAAACAAGTCATTATAAGTGAGCACCTATTTAGGTTGGGGGCGTGAAATTTTTCATAATTATAGCTGAGCACCTCGCATCAAACGACAAATCATAAAATTTTCAAAAGGTCGTTCATTTAACCCTTTGGCTTCCCACATGTGTATTTTAAACAATTCTTTCAAAGTGAGCCCCTAATTAGGTTGGAGGAGTGAAATTTTGCATACTTATAGCTGAACACCTCACATCAAACGACAAATAATAAAATTTTGAAAAAGTCTAATATTTAATCCTCTGGGCTCCAACTTGTGTATTTTAAGCAATGTTTCTAACTCATCTCCTAATTAAGTTGGAGACTTGAAAGTTTGCATACTTATAGCTGAACACTTGCGATAACACGATAAATTATAAAATTTTGAAAAAGTCATATTTAACCCTCCAGTCTCTAACATCTGTATTTTAAGCATTTTTTCTGACTCAGCCCCTAATTAAGTTGGAGACATGAAATTTTGCATACTTATAGCTGAACACCTCACATCAAACGACAAATAATAAAATTTTGAAAAAGTCGTACATTTAACCCTTTGGGCTCCCACATGTGTATTTTAAACAATTCTTTCTAAGTGAGCCCCTAATTACGTTGGAGGAGTGAAATTTTGCATACTTATAGCTGAGCACCTCATATCAAACGACAAATAATAAAATTTTGAAAAAGTCGTACATTTAACCCTTTGGGCTCCCACATGTGTATTTTAAACAATTTTTTCTAAGTGAGCGCGTAATTAGGTTGGAGGCGTGAAATTTTGCATACTTATAGCTGAGCACCGCGCATCAAACGACAAAACACAAAATTTTCAAAAAGTCGTACATTTAATCCTTTGTGCTCCCACATGTGTATTTTAAACAATTCTTTCTAAGTGAGCACCTACTTAGGTTGGAGGCGTGAAATTTTGCATACTTATAGCTGAGCACCTCGCATCAAACGACAAAACACAAAATTTTCAAAAAGTCGTACATTTAATCCTTTGTGCTCCCACATGTGTATTTTAAAAAATTCTTTCTAAGTGAGCCCCTATTTAGGTTGGAAGCATGAAATTTTACACACATATAGCTGAGCACCTCGCATCAAACGACAAATCATAAAATTTTCAAAAAGTCCTACATTTAACCCTTTTGGCTCCCACATGTGTATTTTAAACAATTCATTATAAGTGAGCCCATAATTAGGTTTGAGGCGGGAAATTTTGCATACTTATAGCTGAACACCTCATATCAAATGACAAACCATAAAATTTTGAAAAAGTCGTACATTTAACCCTTTGGTTTCCCACATGTATATTTTAAACAATTCTTTCTAAGTGAGCCCCTAATTAGGTTGGAGGCGTGACATTTTGCATACTTATAGCACAGCACCTCACATCAAACGACAAATCATAAAATTTTGAAAAAGTCGTAAATTTAACAATTTGGGGTCTCACATGTGTATTTTAAACAATCCTTTCTAAGTGAGCCCATAATTAGTTTTGAGGCGTGAAATTTTGCATACTTATAGCTGAACACCTCATATCAAATGACAAACCATAAAATTTTGAAAAAGTCGTCCATTTAACCCTTTGGTTTCCCACATGTATATTTTAAACAATTCTTTATAAGTGAGCTCCTAATTAGGTTGGAGGCGTGACCTTTTGCATACTTATATCTGAGCACCTCACATCAAACGACAAATAATAAAATTTTGAAAAAGTCGTACATTTAACACTTTGCGTTCCCACATGTGTATTTTAAATAATTCTTTCTAAGTGAGCCGATAATCAGGTTGGAGGCGTGAAATTTTGCGTACATATAGCTGAGCACCTCACATTAAACGACAAATCATAAAATTTTCAAAAAGTCTTACATTTAACCCTTTGGGCTCCCACATGTGTATTTTAAACAATTCTTTCTAAGTGTGGCCTTAATTATGTTGGAGGCGTGAAATTTTGCATACTTATAGCTGAGCACCTCGTATCAAACGACAAATTATACAATTTTCAAAAAGTCGTACATTTAACCCTTTGTGCTCCCACATGTGTATTTTATACAAGTCTTTCTAAGTGAGCCCCTAAATAGGTTGGAGGAGTGAAATTTTGCATACTTTTAGCTGAACACCTCACATCAAACGGCAAATTATAAAATTTTGAAAAAGTCGTATATTTAAACATTTGGGCTCCAACATGCGTATTTTAAACAATTCTTTCTAAGTGATACCCTATTTAGGTTGGAGGCATGAAATTTTACACACATATAGCTGAGCACCTCGCATCAAACGACAAATCATAAAATTTTCAAAAAGTCCTTCATTTATCTCTTTGGGCTCCCACATGTGTATATTAAACAAGTCATTATAAGTGAGCACCTATTTAGGTTGGGGGCGTGAAATTTTTCATAATTATAGCTGAGCACCTCGCATCAAACGACAAATCATAAAATTTTCAAAAGGTCGTTCATTTAACCCTTTGGCTTCCCACATGTGTATTTTAAACAATTCTTTCAAAGTGAGCCCCTAATTAGGTTGGAGGAGTGAAATTTTGCATACTTATAGCTGAACACCTCACATCAAACGACAAATAATAAAATTTTGAAAAAGTCTAATATTTAATCCTCTGGGCTCCAACTTGTGTATTTTAAGCAATGTTTCTAACTCATCTCCTAATTAAGTTGGAGACTTGAAAGTTTGCATACTTATAGCTGAACACTTGCGATAACACGATAAATTATAAAATTTTGAAAAAGTCATATTTAACCCTCCAGTCTCTAACATCTGTATTTTAAGCATTTTTTCTGACTCAGCCCCTAATTAAGTTGGAGACATGAAATTTTGCATACTTATAGCTGAACACCTCACATCAAACGACAAATAATAAAATTTTGAAAAAGTCGTACATTTAACCCTTTGGGCTCCCACATGTGTATTTTAAACAATTCTTTCTAAGTGAGCCCCTAATTACGTTGGAGGAGTGAAATTTTGCATACTTATAGCTGAACACCTCATATCAAACGACAAATAATAAAATTTTGAAAAAGTCGTACATTTAGCCCTTTGGGTTCCCACATGTGTATTTTAAATAATTCTTTCTCAGTGAGCCCCTAATTAGGTTGGAGGCGTGAAATTTTGCATACTTATAGCTGAGCACCTCACATCAAACGGCAAATTATACAATTTTCAAAAAGTCGTACATTTAACCCTTTGTGCTCCCACATGTGTATTTTATACAAGTCTTTCTAAGTGAGCCCCTAAATAGGTTGGAGGAGTGAAATTTTGCATACTTTTAGCTGAACACCTCGCATCAAACGGCAAATTATAAAATTTTGAAAAAGTCGTACATTTAAACATTTGGGCCCCAACATGCGTATTTTAAACAATTCTTTCTAAGTGATACCCTATTTAGGTTGGATGCGTAAAATTTTGCATACTTATAGCTGAATACCTCACATGAAACGACAAATCATAAAATTTTCAAAAAGTCGCACATTTAACCCTTTGGACTCCCACATGTGTATTTTAAAAAATTCTTTCTAAGTGAGCCCCTATTTAGGTTGGAGGCATGAAATTTTACACACATATAGCTGAGCACCTCGCATCAAACGACAAATCATAAAATTTTCAAAAAGTCCTACATTTAACCCTTTGGGCTCCCACATGTGTATATTAAACAAGTCATTATAAGTGAGCCCCTAATTAGGTTGGAGGAGTGAAATTTTGCATACTTATAGCTGAACACCTCACATCAAACGACAAATCATAAAATTTTGAAACAGTCGTAAATTTAACTCTTTGGGGTCTCACATGTGTATTTTAAACAATCCTTTCTAAGTGAGCCCCTAATTAGGTTTGAGGCTTGAAATTTTGCATACTTATAGCTGAACACCTCATATCAAATGACAAACCATAAAATTTTGAAAAAGTCGTACATTTAACCCTTTGGTTTCCCACATGTATATTTTAAACAATTCTTTCTAAGTGAGCCCCTAATTAGGTTGGAGGCGTGACATTTTGCATACTTATAGCTGAGCACCTCACATCAAACGACAAATAATAAGATTTTGAAAAAGTCTAATATTTAATCCTCTGGGCTCCAACTTGTGTATTTTAAGCAATGTTTCTAACTCATCTCCTAATTAAGTTGGAGACTTGAAAGTTTGCATACTTATAGCTGAACACTTGCGATAACACGATAAATTATAAAATTTTGAAAAAGTCATATTTAACCCTCCAGTCTCTAACATCTGTATTTTAAGCATTTTTTCTGACTCAGCCCCTAATTAAGTTGGAGACATGAAATTTTGCATACTTATAGCTGAACACCTCACATCAAACGACAAATAATAAAATTTTGAAAAAGTCGTACATTTAATACTTTGTGCTCCCACATGTGCATTTTGAACAATTTTTTCTAAGTGAGCCCCTAATTAGGTTGGAGGCGTGAAATTTTGCATACTTATAGCTGAGCACCTCACATCAAACGGCAAATAATAAAATTTTGAAAAAGTCGTACATTTAACCCTTTGGGTTCCCACATGTGTATTTTGAACAATTTTTTCTAAGTGAGCCCCTAATTAGGTTGGAGGCGTGAAATTTTGCATACTTATAGCTGAGCATCTCACATCAAACGGCAAATAATAAAATTTTGAAAAAGTCGTACATTTAACCCTTTGGGCTCCCACATGTGTATTTTAAACAATTCTTTCTAAGTGAGCCCTTAATTAGGTTGCAGGCGCGAAATTTTGCGTACTTATAGATGGACACCTCAGATCAAACGACAAATCATAAAATTTTGAAAAAGTCGTACATTTAACCCTTAGGGCTCCCACATCTGTATTTTAAACAATTCTTTCTAAGTGAGTCCCTAATTAGGTTGCAGGCGTGAAATTTTGCGTATTTATAGATGGATACCTCAGATCAAACGATAAATGATAAAATTTTGAAAAAATCGTACATTTAACCCTTTGGGCTCCGACATGTGTATTTTAAACAATTCTTTCTATGTGAGTCTCTAATTAGGTTGGAGGCGTGAAATTTTACATACTTATAGCTGAATACCTCACATGAAACGACAAATAATAAAATTTTCAAAAAGTCGCACATTTAACCTTTTGGACTCCCACATGTGTATTTTAAACAATTCATTATAAGTGAGCACCTATTTATGTTGGGGGCGTGAAATTTTTCATATTTATAGCTGAGCACCTCGCATCAGACGACAAATCATAAAATTTTCAAAAAGTCGTACATTTAACCCTTTGGCCTCCCACATGTGTATTTTAAACAATTCTTTCTAAGTGAGCCCCTAATTAGGTTGGAGGCGTGACATTTTGCATATTATAGCTGAGCACCTCACATCAAACGACAAATAATAAAATTTTGAAAAAGTCTAATATTTAATCCTCTGGGCTCTAACTTCTGTATTTTAAGCATTTTTCTGACTCAGCCCCTAATTAAGTTGGAGAAATGAAATTTTGCATACTTATAGCTGAACACCTCACATCAAACGACAAATAATAAAATTTTGAAAAAGTCGTACATTTAACCCTTTGGGCTCCCACATGTGTATTTTAAACAATTCTTTCTAAGTGAGCCCCTAATTACGTTGGAGGAGTGAAATTTTGCATACTTATAGCTGAACACCTCACATCAAACGACAAATAATAAAATTTTGAAAAAGTCGTACATTTAACACTTTGCGTACCCACATGTGTATTTTAAATAATTCTTTCTAAGTGAGCCGATAATCAGGTTGGAGGCGTGAAATTTTGCGTACTTATAGCTGAGCACCTCACATTAAACGACAAATCATAAAATTTTCAAAAAGTCGTACATTTAACCCTTTGGGCTCCCACATGTGTATTTTAAACAATTCTTTCTAAGTGTGCCCTTAATTATGTTGGAGGCGTGAAATTTTGCATACTTATAGCTGAGCACCTCGCATCAAACGACAAAACACAAAATTTTCAAAAAGTCGTACATTTAACTCTTTGGGGTCTCACATGTGTATTTTAAACAATCCTTTCTAAGTGAGCACCTAATTAGGTTTGAGGCTTGAAATTTTGCATAGTTATAGCTGAGCATCTCACATCAAACGACAAATAATAAAATTTTGAAAAAGTCTAATATTTAATCCTCTGGGCTCCAACTTGTGTATTTTAAGCAATGTTTCTAACTCATCTCCTAATTAAGTTGGAGACTTGAAAGATTGCATACTTATAGCTGAACACTTGCGATAATACGATAAATTATAAAATTTTGAAAAAGTCATATTTAACCCTCCAGTCTCTAACATCTGTATTTTAAGCATTTTTTCTGACTCAGCCCCTAATTAAGTTGGAGACATGAAATTTTGCATACTTATAGCTGAACATCTCACATCAAACGACAAATAATAAAATTTTGAAAAAGTCGTACATTTAATACTTTGTGCTCCCACATGTGCATTTTGAACAATTTTTTCTAAGTGAGCCCCTAATTAGGTTGGAGGCGTGAAATTTTGCATACTTATAGCTGAGCACCTCACATCAAACGGCAAATAATAAAATTTTGAAAAAGTCGTACATTTAACCCTTTGGGTTCCCACATGTGTATTTTGAACAATTTTTTCTAAGTGTGCCCTTAATTATGTTGGAGGCGTGAAATTTTGCATATTTATAGCTGAGCACCTCGTATCAAACGACAAATTATACAATTTTCAAAAAGTCGTACATTTAACCCTTTGTGCTCCCACATGTGTATTTTATACAAGTCTTTCTAAGTGAGCCCCTAAATAGGTTGGAGGAGTGAAATTTTGCATACTTTTAGCTGAACACCTCACATCAAACGGCAAATTATAAAATTTTGAAAAAGTCGTATATTTAAACATTTGGGCTCCAACATGCGTATTTTAAACAATTCTTTCTAAGTGATACCCTATTTAGGTTGGAGGCGTGAAATTTTGCATACTTATAGCTGAGCACCTCACATTAAACGACAAATCATAAAATTTTCAAAAAGTCGTACATTTAACCCCTTGGGCTCCCACATGTGTATTTTAAACAATTCTTTCTAAGTGTGCCCTTAATTATGTTGGAGGCGTGAAATTTTGCATATTTATAGCTGAGCACCTCGTATCAAACGACAAATTATACAATTTTCAAAAAGTCGTACATTTAACCCTTTGTGCTCCCACATGTGTATTTTATACAAGTCTTTCTAAGTGAGCCCCTAAATAGGTTGGAGGAGTGAAATTTTGCATACTTTTAGCTGAACACCTCACATCAAACGGCAAATTATAAAATTTTGAAAAAGTCGTATATTTAAACATTTGGGCTCCAACATGCGTATTTTAAACAATTCTTTCTAAGTGATACCCTATTTAGGTTGGAGGCATGAAATTTTACACACATATAGCTGAGCACCTCGCATCAAACGACAAATCATAAAATTTTCAAAAAGTCCTTCATTTATCTCTTTGGGCTCCCACATGTGTATATTAAACAAGTCATTATAAGTGAGCACCTATTTAGGTTGGGGGCGTGAAATTTTTCATATTTATAGCTGAGCACCTCGCATCAAACGACAAATCATAAAATTTTCAAAAGGTCGTACATTTAACCCTTTGGCTTCCCACATGTGTATTTTAAACAATTCTTTCAAAGTGAGCCCCTAATTAGGTTGGAGGAGTGAAATTTTGCATACTTATAGCTGAACACCTCACATCAAACGACAAATCATAAAATTTTGAAACAGTCGTAAATTTAACTCTTTGGGGTCTCACATGTGTATTTTAAACAATCCTTTCTAAGTGAGCACCTAATTAGGTTTGAGGCTTGAAATTTTGCATAGTTATAGCTGAGCACCTCACATCAAACGACAAATAATAAAATTTTGAAAAAGTCTAATATTTAATCCTCTGGGCTCCAACTTGTGTATTTTAAGCAATGTTTCTAACTCATCTCCTAATTAAGTTGGAGACTTGAAATTTTGCATACTTATAGCTGAACACTTGCGATAACACGATAAATTATAAAATTTTGAAAAAGTCATATTTAACCCTCCAGTCTCTAACATCTGTATTTTAAGCATTTTTTCTGACTCAGCCCCTAATTAAGTTGGAGACATGAAATTTTGCATACTTATAGCTGAACATCTCACATCAAACGACAAATAATAAAATTTTGAAAAAGTCGTACATTTAACCCTTTGGGTTCCCACATGTGTATTTTAAATAATTCTTTCTAAGTGAGCTCCTAATTAGGTTGGAGGCGTGAAATTTTGCATACTTATAGCTGAGCACGGCACATCAAACGACAAATCACAAAATTTTCAAAAAGTCGTACATTTAATACTTTGTGCTCCCACATGTGCATTTTGAACAATTTTTTCTAAGTGAGCCCCTAATTAGGTTGGAGGCGTGAAATTTTGCATACTTATAGCTGAGCACCTCACATCAAACGGCAAATAATAAAATTTTGAAAAAGTCGTACATTTAACCCTTTGGGTTCCCACATGTGTATTTTAAATAATTCTTTCTAAGTGAGCTCCTAATTAGGTTGGAGGCGTGAAATTTTGCATACTTTTAGCTGAACACCTCACATCAAATGACAAACCATAAAATTTTGAAAAAGTCGTACATTTAACCCTTTGGTTTCCCACATGTATATTTTAAACAATTCTTTCTAAGTGAGCCCCTAATTAGGTTGGAGGCGTGACATTTTGCATACTTATAGCTGAGCACCTCACATCAAACGACAAATAATAAAATTTTGAAAAAGTCTAATATTTAATCCTCTGGGCTCTAACTTGTGTATTTTAAGCAATTTTTCTAACTCACCTCCTAATTAAGTTGGAGACTTGAATGTTTGCATACTTATAGCTGAACACTTGCGATAACACGATAAATTATAAAATTTTGAAAAAGTCATATTTAACCCTCCAGTCTCTAACTTCTGTATTTTAAGCATTTTTTCTGACTCAGCCCCTAATTAAGTTGGAGACATGAAATTTTGCATACTTATAGCTGAACACCTCACATCAAACGACAAATAATAAAATTTTGAAAAAGTCGTACATTTAACCCTTTGGGCTCCCACATGTGTATTTTAAACAATTCTTTCTAAGTGAGCCCCTAATTACGTTGGAGGAGTGAAATTTTGCATACTTATAGCTGAACACCTCATATCAAACGACAAATAATAAAATTTTGAAAAAGTCGTACATTTAGCCCTTTGGGTTCCCACATGTGTATTTTAAATAATTCTTTCTCAGTGAGCCCCTAATTAGGTTGGAGGCGTGAAATTTTGCATACTTATAGCTGAGCACCTCACATTAAACGACAAATCATAAAATTTTCAAAAAGTCGTACATTTAACCCTTTGGGCGCCCACATGTGTATTTTAAACAATTTTTTCTAAGTGAGCGCCTAATTAGGTTGGAGGCGTGAAATTTTGCATACTTATAGCTGAGCACCTCGCATCAAACGACAAAACACAAAATTTTCAAAAAGTCGTACATTTAATCCTTTGTGCTCCCACATGTGTATTTTAAACAATTCTTTCTAAGTGAGCACCTAATTAGGTTGGAGGCGTGAAATTTTGCATACTTATAGCTGTGCACCTCGCATCAAACGACAAAACACAAAATTTTCAAAAAGTCGTACATTTAATCCTTTGTGCTCCCACATGTGTATTTTAAAAAATTCTTTCTAAGTGAGCCCCTATTTAGGTTGGAAGCATGAAATTTTACACACATATAGCTGAGCACCTCGCATCAAACGACAAATCATAAAATTTTCAAAAAGTCCTACATTTAACCCTTTTGGCTCCCACATGTGTATTTTAAACAATTCATTATAAGTGAGCCCATAATTAGGTTTGAGGCGTGAAATTTTGCATACTTATAGCTGAACACCTCATATCAAATGACAAACCATAAAATTTTGAAAAAGGCGTCCATTTAACCCTTTGGTTTCCCACATGTATATTTTAAACAATTCTTTATAAGTGAGCCCCTAATTAGGTTGGAGGCGTGACCTTTTGCATACTTATATTTGAGCACCTCACATCAAACGACAAATAATAAAATTTTGAAAAAGTCGTACATTTAACACTTTGCGTTCCCACATGTGTATTTTAAATAATTCTTTCTAAGTGAGCCGATAATCAGGTTGGAGGCGTGAAATTTTGCGTACATATAGCTGAGCACCTCACATTAAACGACAAATCATAAAATTTTCAAAAAGTCTTACATTTAACCCTTTGGGCTCCCACATGTGTATTTTAAACAATTCTTTCTAAGTGTGGCCTTAATTATGTTGGAGGCGTGAAATTTTGCATACTTATAGCTGAGCACCTCGTATCAAACGACAAATTATACAATTTTCAAAAAGTCGTTCATTTAACCCTTTGTGCTCCCACATGTGTATTTTATACAAGTCTTTCTAAGTGAGCCCCTAAATAGGTTGGAGGAGTGAAATTTTGCATACTTTTAGCTGAACACCTCACATCAAACGGCAAATAATAAAATTTTGAAAAAGTCGTATATTTAAACATTTGGGCTCCAACATGCGTATTTTAAACAATTCTTTCTAAGTGATACCCTATTTAGGTTGGAGGCATGAAATTTTACACACATATAGCTGAGCACCTCGCATCAAACGACAAATCATAAAATTTTCAAAAAGTCCTTCATTTATCTCTTTGGGCTCCCACATGTGTATATTAAACAAGTCATTATAAGTGAGCACCTATTTAGGTTGGGGGCGTGAAATTTTTCATAATTATAGCTGAGCACCTCGCATCAAACGACAAATCATAAAATTTTCAAAAGGTCGTACATTTAACCCTTTGGCTTCCCACATGTGTATTTTAAACAATTCTTTCAAAGTGAGCCCCTAATTAGGTTGGAGGAGTGAAATTTTGCATACTTATAGCTGAGCACCTCACATCAAACGACAAATAATAAAATTTTGAAAAAGTCTAATATTTAATCCTCTGGGCTCCAACTTGTGTATTTTAAGCAATGTTTCTAACTCATCTCCTAATTAAGTTGGAGACTTGAAAGTTTGCATACTTATAGCTGAACACTTGCGATAACACGATAAATTATAAAATTTTGAAAAAGTCATATTTAACCCTCCAGTCTCTAACATCTGTATTTTAAGCATTTTTTCTGACTCAGCCCCTAATTAAGTTGGAGACATGAAATTTTGCATACTTATAGCTGAACACCTCACATCAAACGACAAATAATAAAATTTTGAAAAAGTCGTACATTTAACCCTTTGGGCTCCCACATGTGTATTTTAAACAATTCTTTCTAAGTGAGCCCCTAATTACGTTGGAGGAGTGAAATTTTGCATACTTATAGCTGAACACCTCATATCAAACGACAAATAATAAAATTTTGAAAAAGTCGTACATTTAGCCCTTTGGGTTCCCACATGTGTATTTTAAATAATTCTTTCTCAGTGAGCCCCTAATTAGGTTGGAGGCGTGAAATTTTGCATACTTATAGCTGAGCACTTCACATTAAACGACAAATCATAAAATTTTCAAAAAGTCGTACATTTAACCCTTTGGGCTCCCACATGTGTATTTTAAACAATTTTTTCTAAGTGAGCGCCTAATTAGGTTGGAGGCGTGAAATTTTGCATACTTATAGCTGAGCACCTCACATCAAACGGCAAATTATACAATTTTCAAAAAGTCGTACATTTAACCCTTTGTGCTCCCACATGTGCATTTTATACAAGTCTTTCTAAGTGAGCCCCTAAATAGGTTGGAGGAGTGAAATTTTGCATACTTTTAGCTGAACACCTCACATCAAACGGCAAATTATAAAATTTTGAAAAAGTCGTACATTTAAACATTTGGGCCCCAACATGCGTATTTTAAACAAATCTTTCTAAGTGATACCCTATTTAGGTTGGAGGCGTAAAATTTTGCATACTTATAGCTGAATACCTCACATGAAACGACAAATCATAAAATTTTCAAAAAGTCGCACATTTAACCCTTTGGACTCCCACATGTGTATTTTAAAAAATTCTTTCTAAGTGAGCCCCTATTTAGGTTGGAGGCATGAAATTTTACACACATATAGCTGAGCACCTCGCATCAAACGACAAATCATAAAATTTTCAAAAAGTCCTACATTTAACCCTTTGGGCTCCCACATGTGTATATTAAACAAGTCATTATAAGTGAGCACCTATTTAGGTTGGGGGCGTGAAATTTTTCATATTTATAGCTGAGCACCTCGCATCAAACGACAAATCATAAAATTTTCAAAAGGTCGTACATTTAACCCTTTGGCTTCCCACATGTGTATTTTAAACAATTCTTTCAAAGTGAGCCCCTAATTAGGTTGGAGGAGTGAAATTTTGCATACTTATAGCTGAACACCTCACATCAAACGACAAATCATAAAATTTTGAAACAGTCGTAAATTTAACTCTTTGGGGTCTCACATGTGTATTTTAAACAATCCTTTCTAAGTGAGCCCCTAATTAGGTTTGAGGCTTGAAATTTTACATACTTATAGCTGAGCACCTCACATCAAACGACAAATAATAAAATTTTGAAAAAGTCTAATATTTAATCCTCTGGGCTCTAACTTCTGTATTTTAAGCATTTTTCTGACTCAGCCCCTAATTAAGTTGGAGAAATGAAATTTTGCATACTTATAGCTGAACACCTCACATCAAACGACAAATAATAAAATTTTGAAAAAGTCGTACATTTAACCCTTTGGGCTCCCACATGTGTATTTTAAACAATTCTTTCTAAGTGAGCCCCTAATTACGTTGGAGGAGTGAAATTTTGCATACTTATAGCTGAACACCTCACATCAAACGACAAATAATAAAATTTTGAAAAAGTCGTACATTTAACACTTTGCGTACCCACATGTGTATTTTAAATAATTCTTTCTAAGTGAGCCGATAATCAGGTTGGAGGCGTGAAATTTTGCGTACTTATAGCTGAGCACCTCACATTAAACGACAAATCATAAAATTTTCAAAAAGTCGTACATTTAACCCTTTGGGCTCCCACATGTGTATTTTAAACAATTCTTTCTAAGTGTGCCCTTAATTATGTTGGAGGCGTGAAATTTTGCATACTTATAGCTGAGCACCTCGCATCAAACGACAAATCATAAAATTTTGAAACAGTCGTACATTTAACTCTTTGGGGTCTCACATGTGTATTTTAAACAATCCTTTCTAAGTGAGCACCTAATTAGGTTTGAGGCTTGAAATTTTGCATAGTTATAGCTGAGCACCTCACATCAAACGACAAATAATAAAATTTTGAAAAAGTCTAATATTTAATCCTCTGGGCTCCAACTTGTGTATTTTAAGCAATGTTTCTAACTCATCTCCTAATTAAGTTGGAGACTTGAAATTTTGCATACTTATAGCTGAACACTTGCGATAACACGATAAATTATAAAATTTTGAAAAAGTCATATTTAACCCTCCAGTCTCTAACATCTGTATTTTAAGCATTTTTTCTGACTCAGCCCCTAATTAAGTTGGAGACATGAAATTTTGCATACTTATAGCTGAACATCTCACATCAAACGACAAATAATAAAATTTTGAAAAAGTCGTACATTTAACCCTTTGGTTTCCCACATGTGTATTTTAAATAATTCTTTGTAAGTGAGCTCCTAATTAGGTTGGAGGCGTGAAATTTTGCATACTTATAGCTGAGCACGGCACATCAAACGACAAATCACAAAATTTTCAAAAAGTCGTACATTTAATACTTTGTGCTCCCACATGTGCATTTTGAACAATTTTTTCTAAGTGAGCCCCTAATTAGGTTGGAGGCGTGAAATTTTGCATACTTATAGCTGAGCACCTCACATCAAACGGCAAATAATAAAATTTTGAAAAAGTCGTACATTTAACCCTTTGGGTTCCCACATGTGTATTTTAAATAATTCTTTCTAAGTGAGCTCCTAATTAGGTTGGAGGCGTGAAATTTTGCATACTTTTAGCTGAACACATCACATCAAATGACAAACCATAAAATTTTGAAAAAGTCGTACATTTAACCCTTTGGTTTCCCACATGTATATTTTAAACAATTCTTTCTAAGTGAGCCCCTAATTAGGTTGGAGGCGTGACATTTTGCATACTTATAGCTGAGCACCTCACATCAAACGACAAATAATAAAATTTTGAAAAAGTCTAATATTTAATCCTCTGGGCTCTAACTTGTGTATTTTAAGCAATTTTTCTAACTCACCTCCTAATTAAGTTGGAGACTTGAATGTTTGCATACTTATAGCTGAACACTTGCGATAACACGATAAATTATAAAATTTTGAAAAAGTCATATTTAACCCTCCAGTCTCTAACTTCTGTATTTTAAGCATTTTTTCTGACTCAGCCCCTAATTAAGTTGGAGACATGAAATTTTGCATACTTATAGCTGAACACCTCACATCAAACGACAAATAATAAAATTTTGAAAAAGTCGTACATTTAACCCTTTGGGCTCCCACATGTGTATTTTAAACAATTCTTTCTAAGTGAGCCCCTAATTACGTTGGAGGAGTGAAATTTTGCATACTTATAGCTGAACACCTCATATCTAACGACAAATAATAAAATTTTGAAAAAGTCGTACATTTAGCCCTTTGGGTTCCCACATGTGTATTTTAAATAATTCTTTCTCAGTGAGCCCCTAATTAGGTTGGAGGCGTGAAATTTTGCATACTTATAGCTGAGCACCTCACATTAAACGACAAATCATAAAATTTTCAAAAAGTCGTACATTTAACCCTTTGGGCTCCCACATGTGTATTTTAAACAATTTTTTCTAAGTGAGCGCCTAATTAGGTTGGAGGCGTGAAATTTTGCATACTTATAGCTGAGCACCTCGCATCAAACGACAAAACACAAAATTTTCAAAAAGTCGTACATTTAATCCTTTGTGCTCCCACATGTGTATTTTAAAAAATTCTTTCTAAGTGAGCCCCTATTTAGGTTGGAAGCATGAAATTTTACACACATATAGCTGAGCACCTCGCATCAAACGACAAATCATAAAATTTTCAAAAAGTCCTACATTTAACCCTTTTGGCTCCCACATGTGTATTTTAAACAATTCATTAAAAGTGAGCCCATAATTAGGTTTGAGGCGTGAAATTTTGCATACTTATAGCTGAACACCTCATATCAAATGACAAACCATAAAATTTTGAAAAAGTCGTCCATTTAACCCTTTGGTTTCCCACATGTATATTTTAAACAATTCTTTATAAGTGAGCCCCTAATTAGGTTGGAGGCGTGACCTTTTGCATACTTATATCTGAGCACCTCACATCAAACGACAAATAATAAAATTTTGAAAAAGTCGTACATTTAACACTTTGCGTTCCCACATGTGTATTTTAAATAATTCTTTCTAAGTGAGCCGATAATCAGGTTGGAGGCGTGAAATTTTGCGTACATATAGCTGAGCACCTCACATTAAACGACAAATCATAAAATTTTCAAAAAGTCTTACATTTAACCCTTTGGGCTCCCACATGTGTATTTTAAACAATTCTTTCTAAGTGTGGCCTTAATTATGTTGGAGGCGTGAAATTTTGCATACTTATAGCTGAGCACCTCGTATCAAACGACAAATTATACAATTTTCAAAAAGTCGTACATTTAACCCTTTGTGCTCCCACATGTGTATTTTATACAAGTCTTTCTAAGTGAGCCCCTAAATAGGTTGGAGGAGTGAAATTTTGCATACTTTTAGCTGAACACCTCACATCAAACGGCAAATAATAAAATTTTGAAAAAGTCGTATATTTAAACATTTGGGCTCCAACATGCGTATTTTAAACAATTCTTTCTAAGTGATACCCTATTTAGGTTGGAGGCATGAAATTTTACACACATATAGCTGAGCACCTCGCATCAAACGACAAATCATAAAATTTTCAAAAAGTCCTTCATTTATCTCTTTGGGCTCCCACATGTGTATATTAAACAAGTCATTATAAGTGAGCACATATTTAGGTTGGGGGCGTGAAATTTTTCATAATTATAGCTGAGCACCTCGCATCAAACGACAAATCATAAAATTTTCAAAAGGTCGTACATTTAACCCTTTGGCTTCCCACATGTGTATTTTAAACAATTCTTTCAAAGTGAGCCCCTAATTAGGTTGGAGGAGTGAAATTTTGCATACTTATAGCTGAACACCTCACATCAAACGACAAATAATAAAATTTTGAAAAAGTCTAATATTTAATCCTCTGGGCTCCAACTTGTGTATTTTAAGCAATGTTTCTAACTCATCTCCTAATTAAGTTGGAGACTTGAAAGTTTGCATACTTATAGCTGAACACTTGCGATAACACGATAAATTATAAAATTTTGAAAAAGTCATATTTAACCCTCCAGTCTCTAACATCTGTATTTTAAGCATTTTTTCTGACTCAGCCCCTAATTAAGTTGGAGACATGAAATTTTGCATACTTATAGCTGAACACCTCACATCAAACGACAAATAATAAAATTTTGAAAAAGTCGTACATTTAACCCTTTGGGCTCCCACATGTGTATTTTAAACAATTCTTTCTAAGTGAGCCCCTAATTACGTTGGAGGAGTGAAATTTTGCATACTTATAGCTGAACACCTCATATCAAACGACAAATAATAAAATTTTGAAAAAGTCGTACATTTAGCCCTTTGGGTTCCCACATGTGTATTTTAAATAATTCTTTCTCAGTGAGCCCCTAATTAGGTTGGAGGCGTGAAATTTTGCATACTTATAGCTGAGCACTTCACATTAAACGACAAATCATAAAATTTTCAAAAAGTCGTACATTTAACCCTTTGGGCTCCCACATGTGTATTTTAAACAATTTTTTCTAAGTGAGCGCCTAATTAGGTTGGAGGCGTGAAATTTTGCATACTTATAGCTGAGCACCTCACATCAAACGGCAAATTATACAATTTTCAAAAAGTCGTACATTTAACCCTTTGTGCTCCCACATGTGTATTTTATACAAGTCTTCCTAAGTGAGCCCCTAAATAGGTTGGAGGAGTGAAATTTTGCATACTTTTAGCTGAACACCTCACATCAAACGGCAAATTATAAAATTTTGAAAAAGTCGTACATTTAAACATTTGGGCCCCAACATGCGTATTTTAAACAAATCTTTCTAAGTGATACCCTATTTAGGTTGGAGGCGTAAAATTTTGCATACTTATAGCTGAATACCTCACATGAAACGACAAATCATAAAATTTTCAAAAAGTCGCACATTTAACCCTTTGGACTCCCACATGTGTATTTTAAAAAATTCTTTCTAAGTGAGCCCCTATTTAGGTTGGAGGCATGAAATTTTACACACATATAGCTGAGCACCTCGCATCAAACGACAAATCATAAAATTTTCAAAAAGTCCTACATTTAACCCTTTGGGCTCCCACATGTGTATATTAAACAAGTCATTATAAGTGAGCACCTATTTAGGTTGGGGGCGTGAAATTTTTCATATTTATAGCTGAGCACCTCGCATCAAACGACAAATCATAAAATTTTCAAAAGGTCGTACATTTAACCCTTTGGCTTCCCACATGTGTATTTTAAACAATTCTTTCAAAGTGAGCCCCTAATTAGGTTGGAGGAGTGAAATTTTGCATACTTATAGCTGAACACCTCACATCAAACGACAAATCATAAAATTTTGAAACAGTCGTAAATTTAACTCTTTGGGGTCTCACATGTGTATTTTAAACAATCCTTTCTAAGTGAGCCCCTAATTAGGTTTGAGGCTTGAAATTTTACATACTTATAGCTGAACACCTCATATCAAATGACAAACCACAAAATTTTGAAAAAGTCGTACATTTAACCCTTTGGTTTCCCACATGTATATTTTAAACAATTCTTTCTAAGTGAGCCCCTAATTAGGTTGGAGGCGTGACATTTTGCATACTTATAGCTGAGCACCTCACATCAAACGACAAATAATAAGATTTTGAAAAAGTCTAATATTTAATCCTCTGGGCTCCAACTTGTGTATTTTAAGCAATGTTTCTAACTCATCTCCTAATTAAGTTGGAGACTTGAAAGTTTGCGTACTTATAGCTGAACACTTGCGATAACACGATAAATTATAAAATTTTGAAAAAGTCATATTTAACCCTCCAGTCTCTAACATCTGTATTTTAAGCATTTTTTCTGACTCAGCCCCTAATTAAGTTGGAGACATGAAATTTTGCATACTTATAGCTGAACACCTCACATCAAACGACAAATAATAAAATTTTGAAAAAGTCGTACATTTAATACTTTGTGCTCCCACATGTGCATTTTGAACAATTTTTTCTAAGTGAGCCCCTAATTAGGTTGGAGGCGTGAAATTTTGCATACTTATAGCTGAGCACCTCACATCAAACGGCAAATAATAAAATTTTGAAAAAGTCGTACATTTAACCCTTTGGGTTCCCACATGTGTATTTTGAACAATTTTTTCTAAGTGAGCCCCTAATTAGGTTGGAGGCGTGAAATTTTGCATACTTATAGCTGAGCATCTCACATCAAACGGCAAATAATAAAATTTTGAAAAAGTCGTACATTTAACCCTTTGGGCTCCCACATGTGTATTTTAAACAATTCTTTCTAAGTGAGCCCTTAATTAGGTTGCAGGCGCGAAATTTTGCGTACTTATAGATGGACACCTCAGATCAAACGACAAATCATAAAATTTTGAAAAAGTCGTACATTTAACCCTTAGGGCTCCCACATGTGTATTTTAAACAATTCTTTCTAAGTGAGTCCCTAATTAGGTTGCAGGCGTGAAATTTTGCGTATTTATAGATGGATACCTCAGATCAAACGATAAATGATAAAATTTTGAAAAAATCGTACATTTAGCCCTTTGGGCTCCGACATGTGTATTTTAAACAATTCTTTCTATGTGAGTCTCTAATTAGGTTGGAGGCGTGAAATTTTACATACTTATAGCTGAATACCTCACATGAAACGACAAATAATAAAATTTTCAAAAAGTCGCACATTTAACCTTTTGGACTCCCACATGTGTATTTTAAACAATTCATTATAAGTGAGCACCTATTTATGTTGGGGGCGTGAAATTTTTCATATTTATAGCTGAGCACCTCGCATCAGACGACAAATCATAAAATTTTCAAAAAGTCGTACATTTAACCCTTTGGCCTCCCACATGTGTATTTTAAACAATTCTTTCAAAGTGAGCCCCTAATTAGGTTGGAGGAGTGAAATTTTGCATACTTATAGCTGAACACCTCACATCAAACGACAAATCATAAAATTTTGAAAAAGTCGTAAATTTAACCCTTTGGGGTCTCACATGTGTATTTTAAACATTCCTTTCTAAGTGAGCCCATAATTAGGTTTGAGGCGTGAAATTTTGCATACTTATAGCTGAACACCTCATATCAAATGACAAACCATAAAATTTTGAAAAAGTCGTACATTGAACCCTTTGGTTTCCCACATGTATATTTTAAACAATTCTTTCTAAGTGAGCCCCTAATTAGGTTGGAGGCGTGACATTTTGCATACTTATAGCTGAGCACCTCACATCAAACGACAAATAATAAAATTTTGAAAAAGTCTAATATTTAATCCTCTGGGCTCTAACTTCTGTATTTTAAGCATTTTTCTGACTCAGCCCCTAATTAAGTTGGAGAAATGAAATTTTGCATACTTATAGCTGAACACCTCACATCAAACGACAAATAATAAAATTTTGAAAAAGTCGTACATTTAACCCTTTGGGCTCCCACATGTGTATTTTAAACAATTCTTTCTAAGTGAGCCCCTAATTACATTGGAGGAGTGAAATTTTGCATACTTATAGCTGAACACCTCACATCAAACGACAAATAATAAAATTTTGAAAAAGTCGTAAATTTAACACTTTGCGTACCCACATGTGTATTTTAAATAATTCTTTCTAAGTGAGCCGATAATCAGGTTGGAGGCGTGAAATTTTGCGTACTTATAGCTGAGCACCTCACATTAAACGACAAATCATAAAATTTTCAAAAAGTCGTACATTTAACCCTTTGGGCTCCCACATGTGTATTTTAAACAATTCTTTCTAAGTGTGCCCTTAATTATGTTGGAGGCGTGAAATTTTGCATACTTATAGCTGAGCACCTCGCATCAAACGACAAAACACAAAATTTTCAAAAAGTCGTACGTTTAATCCTTTGTGCTCCCACATGTGTATTTTAAACAATTCTTTCTAAGTGAGCACCTAATTAGGTTGGAGGCGTGAAATTTTGCATACTTATAGCTGAGCACCTCACATCAAACGGCAAATTATACAATTTTCAAAAAGTCGCACATTTTACCCTTTGGACTCTCACATGTGTATTTTAAAAAATTCTTTCTAAGTGAGCCCCTATTTAGGTTGGAAGCATGAAATTTTACACACATATAGCTGAGCACCTCGCATCAAACGACAAATCATAAAATTTTCAAAAAGTCCTACATTTAACCCTTTTGGCTCCCACATGTGTATTTTAAACAATTCATTATAAGTGAGCCCATAATTAGGTTTGAGGCGTGAAATTTTGCATACTTATAGCTGAACACCTCATATCAAATGACAAACCATAAAATTTTGAAAACGTCGTACATTTAACCCTTTGGTTTCCCACATGTATATTTTAAACAATTCTTTCTAAGTGAGCCCCTAATTAGGTTGGAGGCGTGACATTTTGCATACTTATAGCAGAGCACCTCACATCAAACGACAAATCATAAAATTTTGAAAAAGTCGTAAATTTAACAATTTGGGGTCTCACATGTGTATTTTAAACAATCCTTTCTAAGTGAGCCCATAATTAGTTTTGAGGCGTGAAATTTTGCATACTTATAGCTGAACACATCATATCAAATGACAAACCATAAAATTTTGAAAAAGTCGTACAATTAACCCTTTGGTTTCCCACATGTATATTTAAAACAATTCTTTATAAGTGAGCCCCTAATTAGGTTGGAGGCGTGACCTTTTGCATACTTATATCTAAGCACCTCACATCAAACGACAAATAATAAAATTTTGAAAAAGTCGTACATTTAACACTTTGCGTTCCCACATGTGTATTTTAAATAATTCTTTCTAAGTGAGCCGATAATCAGGTTGGAGGCGTGAAATTTTGCGTACTTATAGCTGAGCACCTCACATTAAACGACAAATCATAAAATTTTCAAAAAGTCTTACATTTAACCCTTTGGGCTCCCACATGTGTATTTTAAACAATTCTTTCTAAGTGTGCCCTTAATTATGTTGGAGGCGTGAAATTTTGCATACTTATAGCTGAGCACCTCGTATCAAACGACAAATTATACAATTTTCAAAAAGTCGTACATTTAACCCTTTGTGCTCCCACATGTGTATTTTATACAAGTCTTTCTAAGTGAGCCCCTAAATAGGTTGGAGGAGTGAAATTTTGCATACTTTTAGCTGAACACCTCACATCAAACGGCAAATTATAAAATTTTGAAAAAGTCGTATATTTAAACATTTGGGCTCCAACATGCGTATTTTAAACAATTCTTTCTAAGTGATACCCTATTTAGGTTGGAGGCATGAAATTTTACACACATATAGCTGAGCACCTCGCATCAAACGACAAATCATAAAATTTTCAAAAAGTCCTTCATTTATCTCTTTGGGCTCCCACATGTGTATATTAAACAAGTCATTATAAGTGAGCACCTATTTAGGTTGGGGGCGTGAAATTTTTCATAATTATAGCTGAGCACCTCGCATCAAACGACAAATCATAAAATTTTCAAAAGGTCGTACATTTAACCCTTTGGCTTCCCACATGTGTATTTTAAACAATTCTTTCAAAGTGAGCCCCTAATTAGGTTGGAGGAGTGAAATTTTGCATACTTATAGCTGAGCACCTCACATCAAACGACAAATAATAAAATTTTGAAAAAGTCTAATATTTAATCCTCTGGGCTCCAACTTGTGTATTTTAAGCAATGTTTCTAACTCATCTCCTAATTAAGTTGGAGACTTGAAAGTTTGCATACTTATAGCTGAACACTTGCGATAACACGATAAATTATAAAATTTTGAAAAAGTCATATTTAACCCTCCAGTCTCTAACATCTGTATTTTAAGCATTTTTTCTGACTCAGCCCCTAATTAAGTTGGAGACATGAAATTTTGCATACTTATAGCTGAACACCTCACATCAAACGACAAATAATAAAATTTTGAAAAAGTCGTACATTTAACCCTTTGGGCTCCCACATGTGTATTTTAAACAATTCTTTCTAAGTGAGCCCCTAATTACGTTGGAGGAGTGAAATTTTGCATACTTATAGCTGAACACCTCATATCAAACGACAAATAATAAAATTTTGAAAAAGTCGTACATTTAGCCCTTTGGGTTCCCACATGTGTATTTTAAATAATTCTTTCTCAGTGAGCCCCTAATTAGGTTGGAGGCGTGAAATTTTGCATACTTATAGCTGAGCACTTCACATTAAACGACAAATCATAAAATTTTCAAAAAGTCGTACATTTAACCCTTTGGGCTCCCACATGTGTATTTTAAACAATTTTTTCTAAGTGAGCGCCTAATTAGGTTGGAGGCGTGAAATTTTGCATACTTATAGCTGGGCACCTCACATCAAACGGCAAATTATACAATTTTCAAAAAGTCGTACATTTAACCCTTTGTGCTCCAACATGTGCATTTTATACAAGTCTTTCTAAGTGAGCCCCTAAATAGGTTGGAGGAGTGAAATTTTGCATACTTTTAGCTGAACACCTCACATCAAACGGCAAATTATAAAATTTTGAAAAAGTCGTACATTTAAACATTTGGGCCCCAACATGCGTATTTTAAACAAATCTTTCTAAGTGATACCCTATTTAGGTTGGAGGCGTAAAATTTTGCATACTTATAGCTGAATACCTCACATGAAACGACAAATCATAAAATTTTCAAAAAGTCGCACATTTAACCCTTTGGACTCCCACATGTGTATTTTAAAAAATTCTTTCTAAGTGAGCCCCTATTTAGGTTGGAGGCATGAAATTTTACACACATATAGCTGAGCACCTCGCATCAAACGACAAATCATAAAATTTTCAAAAAGTCCTACATTTAACCCTTTGGGCTCCCACATGTGTATATTAAACAAGTCATTATAAGTGAGCACCTATTTAGGTTGGGGGCGTGAAATTTTTCATATTTATAGCTGAGCACCTCGCATCAAACGACAAATCATAAAATTTTCAAAAGGTCGTACATTTAACCCTTTGGCTTCCCACATGTGTATTTTAAACAATTCTTTCAAAGTGAGCCCCTAATTAGGTTGGAGGAGTGAAATTTTGCATACTTATAGCTGAACACCTCACATCAAACGACAAATCATAAAATTTTGAAACAGTCGTAAATTTAACTCTTTGGGGTCTCACATGTGTATTTTAAACAATCCTTTCTAAGTGAGCCCCTAATTAGGTTTGAGGCTTGAAATTTTACATACTTATAGCTGAACACCTCATATCAAATGACAAACCATAAAATTTTGAAAAAGTCGTACATTTAACCCTTTGGTTTCCCACATGTATATTTTAAACAATTCTTTCTAAGTGAGCAATTAATTAGGTTGGAGGCGTGACATTTTGCATACTTATAGCTGAGCACCTCACATCAAACGACAAATAATAAGATTTTGAAAATGTCTAATATTTAATCCTCTGGGCTCCAACTTGTGTATTTTAAGCAATGTTTCTAACTCATCTCCTAATTAAGTTGGAGACTTGAAAGTTTGCATACTTATAGCTGAACACTTGCGATAACACGATAAATTATAAAATTTTGAAAAAGTCATATTTAACCCTCCAGTCTCTAACATCTGTATTTTAAGCATTTTTTCTGACTCAGCCCCTAATTAAGTTGGAGACATGAAATTTTGCATACTTATAGCTGAACACCTCACATCAAACGACAAATAATAAAATTTTGAAAAAGTCGTACATTTAACCCTTTGGGCTCCCACATGTGTATTTTAAACAATTCTTTCTAAGTGAGCCCCTAATTACGTTGGAGGAGTGAAATTTTGCATACTTATAGCTGAACACCTCATATCAAACGACAAATAATAAAATTTTGAAAAAGTGGTACATTTAGCCCTTTGGGTTCCCACATGTGTATTTTAAATAATTCTTTCTCAGTGAGCCCCTAATTAGGTTGGAGGCGTGAAATTTTGCATACTTATAGCTGAGCACCTCACATCAAACGGCAAATTATACAATTTTCAAAAAGTCGTACATTTAACCCTTTGTGCTCCCACATGTGTATTTTATACAAGTCTTTCTAAGTGAGCCCCTAAATAGGTTGGAGGAGTGAAATTTTGCATACTTTTAGCTGAACACCTCACATCAAACGGCAAATTATAAAATTTTGAAAAAGTCGTACATTTAAACATTTGGGCCCCAACATGCGTATTTTAAACAATTCTTTCTAAGTGATACCCTATTTAGGTTGGATGCGTAAAATTTTGCATACTTATAGCTGAATACCTCACATGAAACGACAAATCATAAAATTTTCAAAAAGTCGCACATTTAACCCTTTGGACTCCCACATGTGTATTTTTAAAAATTCTTTCTAAGTGAGCCCCTATTTAGGTTGGAGGCATGAAATTTTACACACATATAGCTGAGCACCTCGCATCAAACGACAAATTATAAAATTTTCAAAAAGTCCTACATTTAACCCTTTGGGCTCCCACATGTGTATATTAAACAAGTCATTATAAGTGAGCACCTATTTAGGTTGGGGGCGTGAAATTTTTCATATTTATAGCTGAGCACCTCGCATCAAACGACAAATCATAAAATTTTCAAAAGGTCGTACATTTAACCCTTTGGCTTCCCACATGTGTATTTTAAACAATTCTTTCAAAGTGAGCCCCTAATTAGGTTGGAGGAGTGAAATTTTGCATACTTATAGCTGAACACCTCACATCAAACGACAAATCATAAAATTTTGAAACAGTCGTAAATTTAACTCTTTGGGGTCTCACATGTGTATTTTAAACAATCCTTTCTAAGTGAGCCCCTAATTAGGTTTGAGGCTTGAAATTTTGCATACTTATAGCTGAACACCTCATATCAAATGACAAACCATAAAATTTTGAAAAAGTCGTACATTTAACCCTTTGGTTTCCCACATGTATATTTTAAACAATTCTTTCTAAGTGAGCCCCTAATTAGGTTGGAGGCGTGACATTTTGCATACTTATAGCTGAGCACCTCACATCAAACGACAAATAATAAGATTTTGAAAAAGTCTAATATTTAATCCTCTGGGCTCCAACTTGTGTATTTTAAGCAATGTTTCTAACTCATCTCCTAATTAAGTTGGAGACTTGAAAGTTTGCATACTTATAGCTGAACACTTGCGATAACACGATAAATTATAAAATTTTGAAAAAGTCATATTTAACCCTCCAGTCTCTAACATCTGTATTTTAAGCATTTTTTCTGACTCAGCCCCTAATTAAGTTGGAGACATGAAATTTTGCATACTTATAGCTGAACACCTCACATCAAACGACAAATAATAAAATTTTGAAAAAGTCGTACATTTAATACTTTGTGCTCCCACATGTGCATTTTGAACAATTTTTTCTAAGT
The DNA here is from genome assembly GCA_963932465.1 of Maratus speciosus. Classification (NCBI taxonomy): domain Eukaryota; kingdom Metazoa; phylum Arthropoda; class Arachnida; order Araneae; family Salticidae; genus Maratus; species Maratus speciosus. The sequence continues at coordinate 147,955 of CAWVRF010001228.1, read as the reverse complement.
GAGCCCCTAATTAGGTTGGAGGCGTGAAATTTTGCATACTTATAGCTGAGCACCTCACATCAAACGGCAAATAATAAAATTTTGAAAAAGTCGTACATTTAACCCTTTGGGTTCCCACATGTGTATTTTGAACAATTTTTTCTAAGTGAGCCCCTAATTAGGTTGGAGGCGTGAAATTTTGCATACTTATAGCTGAGCATCTCACATCAAACGGCAAATAATAAAATTTTGAAAAAGTCGTACATTTAACCCTTTGGGCTCCCACATGTGTATTTTAAACAATTCTTTCTAAGTGAGCCCTTAATTAGGTTGCAGGCGCGAAATTTTGCGTACTTATAGATGGACACCTCAGATCAAAGGACAAATCATAAAATTTTGAAAAAGTCGTACATTTAACCCTTAGGGCTCCCACATCTGTATTTTAAACAATTCTTTCTATGTGAGTCTCTAATTAGGTTGGAGGCGTGAAATTTTACATACTTATAGCTGAATACCTCACATGAAACGACAAATAATAAAATTTTCAAAAAGTCGCACATTTAACCTTTTGGACTCCCACATGTGTATTTTAAACAATTCATTATAAGTGAGCACCTATTTATGTTGGGGGCGTGAAATTTTTCATATTTATAGCTGAGCACCTCGCATCAGACGACAAATCATAAAATTTTCAAAAAGTCGTACATTTAACCCTTTGGCCTCCCACATGTGTATTTTAAACAATTCTTTCTAAGTGAGCCCCTAATTAGGTTGGAGGCGTGACATTTTGCATATTATAGCTGAGCACCTCACATCAAACGACAAATAATAAAATTTTGAAAAAGTCTAATATTTAATCCTCTGGGCTCTAACTTCTGTATTTTAAGCATTTTTCTGACTCAGCCCCTAATTAAGTTGGAGAAATGAAATTTTGCATACTTATAGCTGAACACCTCACATCAAACGACAAATAATAAAATTTTGAAAAAGTCGTACATTTAACCCTTTGGGCTCCCACATGTGTATTTTAAACAATTCTTTCTAAGTGAGCCCCTAATTACGTTGGAGGAGTGAAATTTTGCATACTTATAGCTGAACACCTCACATCAAACGACAAATAATAAAATTTTGAAAAAGTCGTACATTTAACACTTTGCGTACCCACATGTGTATTTTAAATAATTCTTTCTAAGTGAGCCGATAATCAGGTTGGAGGCGTGAAATTTTGCGTACTTATAGCTGAGCACCTCACATTAAACGACAAATCATAAAATTTTCAAAAAGTCGTACATTTAACCCTTTGGGCTCCCACATGTGTATTTTAAACAATTCTTTCTAAGTGTGCCCTTAATTATGTTGGAGGCGTGAAATTTTGCATACTTATAGCTGAGCACCTCGCATCAAACGACAAAACACAAAATTTTCAAAAAGTCGTACATTTAACTCTTTGGGGTCTCACATGTGTATTTTAAACAATCCTTTCTAAGTGAGCACCTAATTAGGTTTGAGGCTTGAAATTTTGCATAGTTATAGCTGAGCATCTCACATCAAACGACAAATAATAAAATTTTGAAAAAGTCTAATATTTAATCCTCTGGGCTCCAACTTGTGTATTTTAAGCAATGTTTCTAACTCATCTCCTAATTAAGTTGGAGACTTGAAAGATTGCATACTTATAGCTGAACACTTGCGATAATACGATAAATTATAAAATTTTGAAAAAGTCATATTTAACCCTCCAGTCTCTAACATCTGTATTTTAAGCATTTTTTCTGACTCAGCCCCTAATTAAGTTGGAGACATGAAATTTTGCATACTTATAGCTGAACATCTCACATCAAACGACAAATAATAAAATTTTGAAAAAGTCGTACATTTAACCCTTTGGGTTCCCACATGTGTATTTTAAATAATTCTTTCTAAGTGAGCTCCTAATTAGGTTGGAGGCGTGAAATTTTGCATACTTATAGCTGAGCACGGCACATCAAACGACAAATCACAAAATTTTCAAAAAGTCGTACATTTAATACTTTGTGCTCCCACATGTGCATTTTGAACAATTTTTTCTAAGTGAGCACCTAATTAGGTTGGAGGCGTGAAATTTTGCATACTTATAGCTGAGCTCCTCACGTCAAACAGCAAATAATAAAATTTTGAAAAAGTCTAATATTTAATCCTCTGGGCTCTAACTTGTGTATTTTAACAATTTTTCTAACTCACCTCCTAATTAAGTTGGAGACTTGAAAGTTTGCATACTTATAGCTGAACACTTGCGATAACACGATAAATTATAAAATTTTGAAAAAGTCATATTTAACCCTCCAGTCTCTAACTTCTGTATTTTAAGCATTTTTTCTGACTCAGCCCCTAATTAATTTGGAGACATGAAATTTTGCATACTTATAGCTGAACACCTCACATCAAACGACAAATAATAAAATTTTGAAAAAGTCGTACATTTAGCCCTTTGGGTTCCCACATGTGTATTTTAAATAATTCTTTCTCAGTGAGCCCCTAATTAGGTTGGAGGCGTGAAATTTTGCATACTTATAGCTGAGCACCTCACATTAAACGACAAATCATAAAATTTTCAAAAAGTCGTACATTTAACCCTTTGGGCTCCCACATGTGTATTTTAAACAATTCTTTCTAAGTGTGCCCTTAATTATGTTGGAGGCGTGAAATTTTGCATATTTATAGCTGAGCACCTCGTATCAAACGACAAATTATACAATTTTCAAAAAGTCGTACATTTAACCCTTTGTGCTCCCACATGTGTATTTTATACAAGTCTTTCTAAGTGAGCCCCTAAATAGGTTGGAGGAGTGAAATTTTGCATACTTTTAGCTGAACACCTCACATCAAACGGCAAATTATAAAATTTTGAAAAAGTCGTATATTTAAACATTTGGGCTCCAACATGCGTATTTTAAACAATTCTTTCTAAGTGATACCCTATTTAGGTTGGAGGCATGAAATTTTACACACATATAGCTGAGCACCTCGCATCAAACGACAAATCATAAAATTTTCAAAAAGTCCTTCATTTATCTCTTTGGGCTCCCACATGTGTATATTAAACAAGTCATTATAAGTGAGCACCTATTTAGGTTGGGGGCGTGAAATTTTTCATATTTATAGCTGAGCACCTCGCATCAAACGACAAATCATAAAATTTTCAAAAGGTCGTACATTTAACCCTTTGGCTTCCCACATGTGTATTTTAAACAATTCTTTCAAAGTGAGCCCCTAATTAGGTTGGAGGAGTGAAATTTTGCATACTTATAGCTGAACACCTCACATCAAACGACAAATCATAAAATTTTGAAACAGTCGTAAATTTAACTCTTTGGGGTCTCACATGTGTATTTTAAACAATCCTTTCTAAGTGAGCACCTAATTAGGTTTGAGGCTTGAAATTTTGCATAGTTATAGCTGAGCACCTCACATCAAACGACAAATAATAAAATTTTGAAAAAGTCTAATATTTAATCCTCTGGGCTCCAACTTGTGTATTTTAAGCAATGTTTCTAACTCATCTCCTAATTAAGTTGGAGACTTGAAATTTTGCATACTTATAGCTGAACACTTGCGATAACACGATAAATTATAAAATTTTGAAAAAGTCATATTTAACCCTCCAGTCTCTAACATCTGTATTTTAAGCATTTTTTCTGACTCAGCCCCTAATTAAGTTGGAGACATGAAATTTTGCATACTTATAGCTGAACATCTCACATCAAACGACAAATAATAAAATTTTGAAAAAGTCGTACATTTAACCCTTTGGGTTCCCACATGTGTATTTTAAATAATTCTTTCTAAGTGAGCTCCTAATTAGGTTGGAGGCGTGAAATTTTGCATACTTATAGCTGAGCACGGCACATCAAACGACAAATCACAAAATTTTCAAAAAGTCGTACATTTAATACTTTGTGCTCCCACATGTGCATTTTGAACAATTTTTTCTAAGTGAGCCCCTAATTAGGTTGGAGGCGTGAAATTTTGCATACTTATAGCTGAGCACCTCACATCAAACGGCAAATAATAAAATTTTGAAAAACTCGTACATTTAACCCTTTGGGTTCCCACATGTGTATTTTAAATAATTCTTTCTAAGTGAGCTCCTAATTAGGTTGGAGGCGTGAAATTTTGCATACTTTTAGCTGAACACCTCACATCAAATGACAAACCATAAAATTTTGAAAAAGTCGTACATTTAACCCTTTGGTTTCCCACATGTATATTTTAAACAATTCTTTCTAAGTGAGCCCCAAATTAGGTTGGAGGCGCGACATTTTGCATACTTATAGCTGAGCACCTCACATCAAACGACAAATAATAAAATTTTGAAAAAGTCTAATATTTAATCCTCTGGGCTCTAACTTGTGTATTTTAAGCAATTTTTCTAACTCACCTCCTAATTAAGTTGGAGACTTGAATGTTTGCATACTTATAGCTGAACACTTGCGATAACACGATAAATTATAAAATTTTGAAAAAGTCATATTTAACCCTCCAGTCTCTAACTTCTGTATTTTAAGCATTTTTTCTGACTCAGCCCCTAATTAAGTTGGAGACATGAAATTTTGCATACTTATAGCTGAACACCTCACATCAAAACGACAAATAATAAAATTTGAAAAAGTCGTACATTTAACCCTTTGGGCTCCCACCATGTGTATTTTAAACAATTCTTTTCTAAGTGAGCCCCTAATTTACGTTGGAGGAGTGAAATTTTTGCATACTTATAGCTGAACACCTCATATCAAACGACAAATAAATAAAATTTTGAAAAGTCGTACATTTAGCCCTTTGGGTTCCCACATGTGTATTTTAAATAATTCTTTCTCAGTGAGCCCCTAATTAGGTTGGAGGCGTGAAATTTTGCATACTTATAGCTGAGCACCTCGCATCAAACGAACAAAACACAAAATTTTCAAAAAGTCGTACATTTAATCCTTTGTGCTCCCACATGTGTATTTAAACAATTCTTTCTAAGTGAGCACCTAATTAGGTTGGAGGCGTGAATTTTGCATACTTATAGCTGTGCACCTCGCATCAAACGACAAAACACAAAATTTTCAAAAAGTCGTACATTTAATCCTTTGTGCTCCCACATGTGTATTTTAAAAATTCTTTCTAAGTGAGCCCCTATTTAGGTTGGAAGCATGAAATTTTACACACATATAGCTGAGCACCTCGCATGAAAACGACAAATCATAAAATTTTCAAAAAGTCCTACATTTAACCCTTTTGGCTCCCACATGTGTATTTTAAACAATTCATTATAAGTGAGCCCATAATTAGGTTTGAGGCGTGAAATTTTGCATACTTATAGCTGAACACCTCATATCAAATGACAAACCATAAAATTTTGAAAAAGTCGTCCATTTACCCTTTGGTTTTCCCACATGTATATTTAAACAATTCTTTATAAGTGAGCCCCTAATTAGGTTGGAGGCGTGACCTTTTGCATACTTATATCTGAGCACCTCACATCAAACGACAAATAATAAAATTTTGAAAAAGTCGTACATTTTAACACTTTGCGTTCCCACATTTTGTATTTTAAATAATTCTTCTAAGTGAGCCGATAATCAGGTTGGAGGCGTGAAATTTTGCGTACATATAGCTGAGCACCTCACATTAAACGACAAATCATAAAATTTTCAAAAAGTCTTACATTTAACCCTTTGGGCTCCCACATGTGTATTTTAAACAATTTCTTTCTAAGTGTGGCCTTAATTATGTTGGAGGCGTGAAATTTTGCATACTTATAGCTGAGCACCTCGTATCAAACGACAAATTATACAATTATCAAAAAGTCGTACATTTAACCCTTTGTGCTCCCACATGTGTATTTTATACAAGTCTTTCTAAGTGAGCCCCTAAATAGGTTGGAGGAGTGAAATTTTGCATACTTTTAGCTGAACACCTCACATCAAACGGCAAATAATAAAATTTTGAAAAAGTCGTATATTTAAACATTTGGGCTCCAACATGCGTATTTTTAAACAATTCTTTCTAAGTGATACCCTATTTAGGTTGGAGGCATGAAATTTTACACACATATAGCTGAGCACCTCGCATCAAACGACAAATCATAAAATTTTCAAAAAGTCCTTCATTTATCTCTTTGGGCTCCCACATGTGTATATTAAACAAGTCATTATAAGTGAGCACATATTTAGGTTGGGGGCGTGAAATTTTTCATAATTATAGCTGAGCACCTCGCATCAAACGACAAATCATAAAATTTTCAAAAGGTCGTACATTTAACCCTTTGGCTTCCCACATGTGTATTTTAAACAATTCTTTCAAAGTGAGCCCCTAATTAGGTTGGAGGAGTGAAATTTTGCATACTTATAGCTGAACACCTCACATCAAACGACAAATAATAAAATTTTGAAAAAGTCTAATATTTAATCCTCTGGGCTCCAACTTGTGTATTTTAAGCAATGTTTCTAACTCATCTCCTAATTAAGTTGGAGACTTGAAAGTTTGCATACTTATAGCTGAACACTTGCGATAACACGATAAATTATAAAATTTTGAAAAAGTCATATTTAACCCTCCAGTCTCTAACATCTGTATTTTAAGCATTTTTTCTGACTCAGCCCCTAATTAAGTTGGAGACATGAAATTTTGCATACTTATAGCTGAACACCTCACATCAAACGACAAATAATAAAATTTTGAAAAAGTCGTACATTTAACCCTTTGGGCTCCCACATGTGTATTTTAAACAATTCTTTCTAAGTGAGCCCCTAATTACGTTGGAGGAGTGAAATTTTGCATACTTATAGCTGAACACCTCATATCAAACGACAAATAATAAAATTTTGAAAAAGTCGTACATTTAGCCCTTTGGGTTCCCACATGTGTATTTTAAATAATTCTTTCTCAGTGAGCCCCTAATTAGGTTGGAGGCGTGAAATTTTGCATACTTATAGCTGAGCACTTCACATTAAACGACAAATCATAAAATTTTCAAAAAGTCGTACATTTAACCCTTTGGGCTCCCACATGTGTATTTTAAACAATTTTTTCTAAGTGAGCGCCTAATTAGGTTGGAGGCGTGAAATTTTGCATACTTATAGCTGAGCACCTCACATCAAACGGCAAATTATACAATTTTCAAAAAGTCGTACATTTAACCCTTTGTGCTCCCACATGTGTATTTTATACAAGTCTTTCTAAGTGAGCCCCTAAATAGGTTGGAGGAGTGAAATTTTGCATACTTTTAGCTGAACACCTCACATCAAACGGCAAATTATAAAATTTTGAAAAAGTCGTACATTTAAACATTTGGGCCCCAACATGCGTATTTTAAACAAATCTTTCTAAGTGATACCCTATTTAGGTTGGAGGCGTAAAATTTTGCATACTTATAGCTGAATACCTCACATGAAACGACAAATCATAAAATTTTCAAAAAGTCGCACATTTAACCCTTTGGACTCCCACATGTGTATTTTAAAAAATTCTTTCTAAGTGAGCCCCTATTTAGGTTGGAGGCATGAAATTTTACACACATATAGCTGAGCACCTCGCATCAAACGACAAATCATAAAATTTTCAAAAAGTCCTACATTTAACCCTTTGGGCTCCCACATGTGTATATTAAACAAGTCATTATAAGTGAGCACCTATTTAGGTTGGGGGCGTGAAATTTTTCATATTTATAGCTGAGCACCTCGCATCAAACGACAAATCATAAAATTTTCAAAAGGTCGTACATTTAACCCTTTGGCTTCCCACATGTGTATTTTAAACAATTCTTTCAAAGTGAGCCCCTAATTAGGTTGGAGGAGTGAAATTTTGCATACTTATAGCTGAACACCTCACATCAAACGACAAATCATAAAATTTTGAAACAGTCGTAAATTTAACTCTTTGGGGTCTCACATGTGTATTTTAAACAATCCTTTCTAAGTGAGCCCCTAATTAGGTTTGAGGCTTGAAATTTTACATACTTATAGCTGAACACCTCATATCAAATGACAAACCACAAAATTTTGAAAAAGTCGTACATTTAACCCTTTGGTTTCCCACATGTATATTTTAAACAATTCTTTCTAAGTGAGCCCCTAATTAGGTTGGAGGCGTGACATTTTGCATACTTATAGCTGAGCACCTCACATCAAACGACAAATAATAAGATTTTGAAAAAGTCTAATATTTAATCCTCTGGGCTCCAACTTGTGTATTTTAAGCAATGTTTCTAACTCATCTCCTAATTAAGTTGGAGACTTGAAAGTTTGCATACTTATAGTTGAACACTTGCGATAACACGATAAATTATAAAATTTTGAAAAAGTCATATTTAACCCTCCAGTCTCTAACATCTGTATTTTAAGCATTTTTTCTGACTCAGCCCCTAATTAAGTTGGAGACATGAAATTTTGCATACTTATAGCTGAACACCTCACATCAAACGACAAATAATAAAATTTTGAAAAAGTCGTACATTTAATACTTTGTGCTCCCACATGTGCATTTTGAACAATTTTTTCTAAGTGAGCCCCTAATTAGGTTGGAGGCGTGAAATTTTGCATACTTATAGCTGAGCACCTCACATCAAACGGCAAATAATAAAATTTTGAAAAAGTCGTACATTTAACCCTTTGGGTTCCCACATGTGCATTTTGAACAATTTTTTCTAAGTGAGCCCCTAATTAGGTTGGAGGCGTGAAATTTTGCATACTTATAGCTGAGCACCTCACATCAAACGGCAAATAATAAAATTTTGAAAAAGTCGTACATTTAACCCTTTGGGCTCCCACATGTGTATTTTAAACAATTCTTTCTAAGTGAGCCCTTAATTAGGTTGCAGGCGCGAAATTTTGCGTACTTATAGATGGACACCTCAGATCAAACGACAAATCATAAAATTTTGAAAAAGTCGTACATTTAACCCTTAGGGCTCCCACATGTGTATTTTAAACAATTCTTTCTAAGTGAGTCCCTAATTAGGTTGCAGGCGTGAAATTTTGCGTATTTATAGATGGATACCTCAGATCAAACGATAAATGATAAAATTTTGAAAAAATCGTACATTTAGCCCTTTGGGCTCCGACATGTGTATTTTAAACAATTCTTTCTATGTGAGTCTCTAATTAGGTTGGAGGCGTGAAATTTTACATACTTATAGCTGAATACCTCACATGAAACGATAAATAATAAAATTTTCAAAAAGTCGCACATTTAACCTTTTGGACTCCCACATGTGTATTTTAAACAATTCATTATAAGTGAGCACCTATTTATGTTGGGGGCGTGAAATTTTTCATATTTATAGCTGAGCACCTCGCATCAGACGACAAATCATAAAATTTTCAAAAAGTCGTACATTTAACCCTTTGGCCTCCCACATGTGTATTTTAAACAATTCTTTCAAAGTGAGCCCCTAATTAGGTTGGAGGAGTGAAATTTTGCATACTTATAGCTGAACACCTCACATCAAACGACAAATCATAAAATTTTGAAAAAGTCGTAAATTTAACCCTTTGGGGTCTCACATGTGTATTTTAAACATTCCTTTCTAAGTGAGCCCATAATTAGGTTTGAGGCGTGAAATTTTGCATACTTATAGCTGAACACCTCATATCAAATGACAAACCATAAAATTTTGAAAAAGTCGTACATTGAACCCTTTGGTTTCCCACATGTATATTTTAAACAATTCTTTCTAAGTGAGCCCCTAATTAGGTTGGAGGCGTGACATTTTGCATACTTATAGCTGAGCACCTCACATCAAACGACAAATAATAAAATTTTGAAAAAGTCTAATATTTAATCCTCTGGGCTCTAACTTCTGTATTTTAAGCATTTTTCTGACTCAGCCCCTAATTAAGTTGGAGAAATGAAATTTTGCATACTTATAGCTGAACACCTCACATCAAACGACAAATAATAAAATTTTGAAAAAGTCGTACATTTAACCCTTTGGGCTCCCACATGTGTATTTTAAACAATTCTTTCTAAGTGAGCCCCTAATTACGTTGGAGGAGTGAAATTTTGCATACTTATAGCTGAACACCTCACATCAAACGACAAATAATAAAATATTGAAAAAGTCGTACATTTAACACTTTGCGTACCCACATGTGTATTTTAAATAATTCTTTCTAAGTGAGCCGATAATCAGGTTGGAGGCGTGAAATTTTGCGTACTTATAGCTGAGCACCTCACATTAAACGACAAATCATAAAATTTTCAAAAAGTCGTACATTTAACCCTTTGGGCTCCCACATGTGTATTTTAAACAATTCTTTCTAAGTGTGCCCTTAATTATGTTGGAGGCGTGAAATTTTGCATACTTATAGCTGAGCACCTCGCATCAAACGACAAAACACAAAATTTTCAAAAAGTCGTACATTTAATCCTTTGTGCTCCCACATGTGTATTTTAAACAATTCTTTCTAAGTGAGCACCTAATTAGGTTGGAGGCGTGAAATTTTGCATACTTATAGCTGAGCACCTCACATCAAACGGCAAATTATACAATTTTCAAAAAGTCGCACATTTTACCCTTTGGAGTCTCACATGTGTATTTTAAAAAATTCTTTCTAAGTGAGCCCCTATTTAGGTTGGAAGCATGAAATTTTACACACATATAGCTGAGCACCTCGCATCAAACGACAAATCATAAAATTTTCAAAAAGTCCTACATTTAACCCTTTTGGCTCCCACATGTGTATTTTAAACAATTCATTATAAGTGAGCCCATAATTAGGTTTGAGGCGTGAAATTTTGCATACTTATAGCTGAACACCTCATATCAAATGACAAACCATAAAATTTTGAAAAAGTCGTACATTTAACCCTTTGGTTTCCCACATGTATATTTTAAACAATTCTTTCTAAGTGAGCCCCTAATTAGGTTGGAGGCGTGACATTTTGCATACTTATAGCAGAGCACCTCACATCAAACGACAAATCATAAAATTTTGAAAAAGTCGTAAATTTAACAATTTGGGGTCTCACATGTGTATTTTAAACAATCCTTTCTAAGTGAGCCCATAATTAGTTTTGAGGCGTGAAATTTTGCATACTTATAGCTGAACACATCATATCAAATGACAAACCATAAAATTTTGAAAAAGTCGTACAATTAACCCTTTGGTTTCCCACATGTATATTTAAAACAATTCTTTATAAGTGAGCCCCTAATTAGGTTGGAGGCGTGACCTTTTGCATACTTATATCTGAGCACCTCACATCAAACGACAAATAATAAAATTTTGAAAAAGTCGTACATTTAACACTTTGCGTTCCCACATGTGTATTTTAAATAATTCTTTCTAAGTGAGCCGATAATCAGGTTGGAGGCGTGAAATTTTGCGTACTTATAGCTGAGCACCTCACATTAAACGACAAATCATAAAATTTTCAAAAAGTCTTACATTTAACCCTTTGGGCTCCCACATGTGTATTTTAAACAATTCTTTCTAAGTGTGCCCTTAATTATGTTGGAGGCGTGAAATTTTGCATACTTATAGCTGAGCACCTCGTATCAAACGACAAATTATACAATTTTCAAAAAGTCGTACATTTAACCCTTTGTGCTCCCACATGTGTATTTTATACAAGTCTTTCTAAGTGAGCCCCTAAATAGGTTGGAGGAGTGAAATTTTGCATACTTTTAGCTGAACACCTCACATCAAACGGCAAATTATAAAATTTTGAAAAAGTCGTATATTTAAACATTTGGGCTCCAACATGCGTATTTTAAACAATTCTTTCTAAGTGATACCCTATTTAGGTTGGAGGCATGAAATTTTACACACATATAGCTGAGCACCTCGCATCAAACGACAAATCATAAAATTTTCAAAAAGTCCTTCATTTATCTCTTTGGGCTCCCACATGTGTATATTAAACAAGACATTATAAGTGAGCACCTATTTAGGTTGGGGGCGTGAAATTTTTCATAATTATAGCTGAGCACCTCGCATCAAACGACAAATCATAAAATTTTCAAAAGGTCGTACATTTAACCCTTTGGCTTCCCACATGTGTATTTTAAACAATTCTTTCAAAGTGAGCCCCTAATTAGGTTGGAGGAGTGAAATTTTGCATACTTATAGCTGAGCACCTCACATCAAACGACAAATAATAAAATTTTGAAAAAGTCTAATATTTAATCCTCTGGGCTCCAACTTGTGTATTTTAAGCAATGTTTCTAACTCATCTCCTAATTAAGTTGGAGACTTGAAAGTTTGCATACTTATAGCTGAACACTTGCGATAACACGATAAATTATAAAATTTTGAAAAAGTCATATTTAACCCTCCAGTCTCTAACATCTGTATTTTAAGCATTTTTTCTGACTCAGCCCCTAATTAAGTTGGAGACATGAAATTTTGCATACTTATAGCTGAACACCTCACATCAAACGACAAATAATAAAATTTTGAAAAAGTCGTACATTTAACCCTTTGGGTTCCCACATGTGTATTTTAAATAATTCTTTCTAAGTGAGCTCCTAATTAGGTTGGAGGCGTGAAATTTTGCATACTTATAGCTGAGCACGGCACATCAAACGACAAATCACAAAATTTTCAAAAAGTCGTACATTTAATACTTTGTGCTCCCACATGTGCATTTTGAACAATTTTTTCTAAGTGAGCCCCTAATTAGGTTGGAGGCGTGAAATTGTGCATACTTATAGCTGAGCACCTCACATCAAACGGCAAATAATAAAATTTTGAAAAAGTCGTACATTTAACCCTTTGGGTTCCCACATGTGTATTTTAAATAATTCTTTCTAAGTGAGCTCCTAATTAGGTTGGAGGCGTGAAATTTTGCATACTTTTAGCTGAACACCTCACATCAAATGACAAACCATAAAATTTTGAAACAGTCGTACATTTAACCCTTTGGTTTCCCACATGTATATTTTAAACAATTCTTTCTAAGTGAGCCCCTAAATAGGTTGGAGGCGTGACATTTTGCATACTTATATCTGAGCACCTCACATCAAACGACAAATAATAAAATTTTGAAAAAGTCTAATATTTAATCCTCTGGGCTCTAACTTGTGTATTTTAAGCAATTTTTCTAACTCACCTCCTAATTAAGTTGGAGACTTGAAAGTTTGCATACTTATAGCTGAACACTTGCGATAACACGATAAATTATAAAATTTTGAAAAAGTCATATTTAACCCTCCAGTCTCTAACTTCTGTATTTTAAGCATTTTTTCTGACTCAGCCCCTAATTAATTTGGAGACATGAAATTTTGCATACTTATAGCTGAACACCTCACATCAAACGACAAATAATAAAATTTTGAAAAAGTCGTACATTTAACCCTTTGGGCTCCCACATGTGTATTTTAAACAATTCTTTCTAAGTGAGCCCCTAATTACGTTGGAGGAGTGAAATTTTGCATACTTATAGCTGAACACCTCATATCAAACGACAAATAATAAAATTTTGAAAAAGTCGTACATTTAGCCCTTTGGGCTCCCACATGTGTATTTTAAATAATTCTTCCTCAGTGAGCCCCTAATTAGGTTGGAGGCGTGAAATTTTGCATACTTATAGCTGAGCACCTCACATTAAACGACAAATCATAAAATTTTGAAAAAGTCGTATAGTTAAACATTTGGGCTCCAACATGCGTATTTTAAACAATTCTTTCTAAGTGATACCCTATTTAGGTTGGAGGCATGAAATTTTACACACATATAGCTGAGCACCTCGCATCAAACGACAAATCATAAAATTTTCAAAAAGTCCTTCATTTATCTCTTTGGGCTCCCACATGTGTATATTAAACAAGTCATTATAAGTGAGCACCTATTTAGGTTGGGGGCGTGAAATTTTTCATATTTATAGCTGAGCACCTCGCATCAAACGACAAATCATAAAATTTTCAAAAGGTCGTACATTTAACCCTTTGGCTTCCCACATGTGTATTTTAAACAATTCTTTCAAAGTGAGCCCCTAATTAGGTTGGAGGAGTGAAATTTTGCATACTTATAGCTGAACACCTCACATCAAACGACAAATCATAAAATTTTGAAACAGTCGTAAATTTAACTCTTTGGGGTCTCACATGTGTATTTTAAACAATCCTTTCTAAGTGAGCCCCTAATTAGGTTTGAGGCTTGAAATTTTGCATAGTTATAGCTGAGCACCTCACATCAAACGACAAATAATAAAATTTTGAAAAAGTCTAATATTTAATCCTCTGGGCTCCAACTTGTGTATTTTAAGCAATGTTTCTAACTCATCTCCTAATTAAGTTGGAGACTTGAAAGTTTGCATACTTATAGCTGAACACTTGCGATAACACGATAAATTATAAAATTTTGAAAAAGTCATATTTAACCCTCCAGTCTCTAACATCTGTATTTTAAGCATTTTTTCTGACTCAGCCCCTAATTAAGTTGGAGACATGAAATTTTGCATACTTATAGCTGAACATCTCACATCAAACGACAAATAATAAAATTTTGAAAAAGTCGTACATTTAACCCTTTGGGTTCCCACATGTGTATTTTAAATAATTCTTTCTAAGTGAGCTCCTAATTAGGTTGGAGGCGTGAAATTTTGCATACTTATAGCTGAGCACGGCACATCAAACGACAAATCACAAAATTTTCAAAAAGTCGTACATTTAATACTTTGTGCTCCCACATGTGCATTTTGAACAATTTTTTCTAAGTGAGCCCCTAATTAGGTTGAAGGCGTGAAATTTTGCATACTTATAGCTGAGCACCTCACATCAAACGGCAAATAATAAAATTTTGAAAAAGTCGTACATTTAACCCTTTGGGTTCCCACATGTGTATTTTAAATAATTCTTTCTAAGTGAGCTCCTAATTAGGTTGGAGGCGTGAAATTTTGCATACTTTTAGCTGAACACCTCACATCAAAGACAAACCATAAAATTTTGAAAAAGTCGTACATTTAACCCTTTGGTTTCCCACATGTATATTTTAAACAATTCTTTCTAAGTGAGCCCCTAATTAGGTTGGAGGCGTGACATTTTGCATACTTATAGCTGAGCACCTCACATCAAACGACAAATAATAAGATTTTGAAAAAGTCTAATATTTAATCCTCTGGGCTCTAACTTGTGTATTTTAAGCAATGTTTCTAACTCATCTCCTAATTAAGTTGGAGACTTGAAAGTTTGCATACTTATAGCTGAACACTTGCGATAACACGATAAATTATAAAATTTTGAAAAAGTCATATTTAACCCTCCAGTCTCTAACATCTGTATTTTAAGCATTTTTTCTGACTCAGCCCCTAATTAAGTTGGAGACATGAAATTTTGCATACTTATAGCTGAACACCTCACATCAAACGACAAATAATAAAATTTTGAAAAAGTCGTACATTTAACCCTTTCGGCTCCCACATGTGTATTTTAAACAATTCTTTCTAAGTGAGCCCCTAATTACGTTGGAGGAGTGAAATTTTGCATACTTATAGCTGAACACCTCATATCAAACGACAAATAATAAAATTTTGAAAAAGTCGTACATTTAGCCCTTTGGGTTCCCACATGTGTATTTTAAATAATTCTTTCTCAGTGAGCCCCTAATTAGGTTGGAGGCGTGAAATTTTGCATACTTATAGCTGAGCACCTCACATTAAACGACAAATCATAAAATTTTCAAAAAGTCGTACATTTAACCCTTTGGGCTCCCACATGTGTATTTTAAACAATTTTTTCTAAGTGAGCGCCTAATTAGGTTGGAGGCGTGAAATTTTGCATACTTATAGCTGAGCACCTCACATCAAACGGCAAATTATACAATTTTCAAAAAGTCGTACATTTAACCCTTTGAGCTCCCACATGTGTATTTTATACAAGTCTTTCTAAGTGAGCCCCTAAATAGGTTGGAGGAGTGAAATTTTGCATACTTTTAGCTGAACACCTCACATCAAACGGCAAATTATAAAATTTTGAAAAAGTCGTACATTTAAACATTTGGGCCCCAACATGCGTATTTTAAACAATTCTTTCTAAGTGATACCCTATTTAGGTTGGAGGCGAAAAATTTTGCAAACTTATAGCTGAATACCTCATATGAAACGACAAATCATAAAATTTTCAAAAAGTCGCACATTTAACCCTTTGGACTCCCACATGTGTATTTAAAAAAAATTCTTTCTAAGTGAGCCCCTATTTAGGTTGGAGGCATGAAATTTTACACACATATAGCTGAGCACCTCGCATCAAACGACAAATCATAAAATTTTCAAAAAGTCCTACATTTAACCCTTTGGGCTCCCACATGTGTATATTAAACAAGTCATTATAAGTGAGCACCTATTTAGGTTGGGGGCGTGAAATTTTTCATATTTATAGCTGAGCACCTCGCATCAAACGACAAATCATAAAATTTTCAAAAGGTCGTACATTTAACCCTTTGGCTTCCCACATGTGTATTTTAAACAATTCTTTCAAAGTGAGCCCCTAATTAGGTTGGAGGAGTGAAATTTTGCATACTTATAGCTGAACACCTCACATCAAACGACAAATCATAAAATTTTGTGACAGTCGTAAATTTAACTCTTTGGGGTCTCACATGTGTATTTTAAACAATCCTTTCTAAGTGAGCCCCTAATTAGGTTTGAGGCTTGAAATTTTGCATACATATAGCTGAACACCTCATATCAAATGACAAACCATAAAATTTTGAAAAAGTCGTACATTTAACCCTTTGGTTTCCCACATGTATATTTTAAACAATTCTTTCTAAGTGAGCCCCTAATTAGGTTGGAGGCGTGACATTTTGCATACTTATAGCTGAGCACCTCACATCAAACGACAAATAATAAGATTTTGAAAAAGTCTAATATTTAATCCTCTGGGCTCCAACTTGTGTATTTTAAGCAATGTTTCTAACTCATCTCCTAATTAAGTTGGAGACTTGAAAGTTTGCATACTTATAGCTGAACACTTGCGATAACACGATAAATTATAAAATTTTGAAAAAGTCATATTTAACCCTCCAGTCTCTAACATCTGTATTTTAAGCATTTTTTCTGACTCAGCCCCTAATTAAGTTGGAGACATGAAATTTTGCATACTTATAGCTGAACTCCTCACATCAAACGACAAATAATAAAATTTTGAAAAAGTCGTACATTTAACCCTTTGGGCTCCCACATGTGTATTTTAAACAATTCTTTCTAAGTGAGCCCCTAATTACGTTGGAGGAGTGAAATTTTGCATACTTATAGCTGAACACCTCATATCAAACGGCAAATAATAAAATTTTGAAAAAGTCGTACATTTAACCCTCTGGGTTCCCACATGTGTATTTTGAACAATTTTTTCTAAGTGAGCCCCTAATTAGGTTGGAGGCGTGAAATTTTGCATACTTATAGCTGAGCATCTCACATCAAACGGCAAATAATAAAATTTTGAAAAAGTCGTACATTTAACCCTCTGGGTTCCCACATGTGTATTTTGAACAATTTTTTCTAAGTGAGCCCCTAATTAGGTTGGACGCGTGAAATTTTGCATACTTATAGCTGAGCATCTCACATCAAACGGCAAATAATAAAATTTTGAAAAAGTCGTACATTTAACCCTTTGGGCTCCCACATGTGTATTTTAAACAATTCTTTCTAAGTGAGCCCTTAATTAGGTTGCAGGCGCGAAATTTTGCGTACTTATAGATGGACACCTCAGATCAAACGACAAATCATAAAATTTTGAAAAAGTCGTACATTTAACCCTTAGGGCTCCCACATGTGTATTTTAAACAATTCTTTCTAAGTCAGTCCCTAATTAGGTTGCAGGCGTGAAATTTTGCGTATTTATAGATGGATACCTCAGATCAAACGATAAATGATAAAATTTTGAAAAAATCGTACATTTAACCCTTTGGGCTCCGACATGTGTATTTTAAACAATTCTTTCTATGTGAGTCTCTAATTAGGTTGGAGGCGTGAAATTTTACATACTTATAGCTGAATACCTCACATGAAACGACAAATAATAAAATTTTCAAAAAGTCGCACATTTAACCTTTTGGACTCCCACATGTGTATTTTAAACAATTCATTATAAGTGAGCACCTATTTATGTTGGGGGCGTGAAATTTTTCATATTTATAGCTGAGCACCTCGCATCAGACGACAAATCATAAAATTTTCAAAAAGTCGTACATTTAACCCTTTGGCCTCCCACATGTGTATTTTAAACAATTCTTTCAAAGTGAGCCCCTAATTAGGTTGGAGGAGTGAAATTTTGCATACTTATAGCTGAACACCTCACATCAAACGACAAATCATAAAATTTTGAAAAAGTCGTAAATTTAACCCTTTGGGGTCTCACATGTGTATTTTAAACAATCCTTTCTAAGTGAGCCCATAATTAGGTTTGAGGCGTGAAATTTTGCATACTTATAGCTGAACACCTCATATCAAATGACAAACCATAAAATTTTGAAAAAGTCGTACATTTAACCCTTTGGTTTCCCACATGTATATTTTAAACAATTCTTTCTAAGTGAGCCCCTAATTAGGTTGGAGGCGTGACATTTTGCATACTTATAGCTGAGCACCTCACATCAAACGACAAATAATAAAATTTTGAAAAAGTCGTACATTTAACCCTTTGGGCTCCCACATGTGTATTTTAAACAATTCTTTCTAAGTGAGACCCTAATTACGTTGGAGGAGTGAAATTTTGCATACTTATATCTGAGCACCTCACATCAAACGACAAATAATAAAATTTTGAAAAAGTCGTACATTTAACCCTTTGGGTTCCCACATGTGTATTTTAAATAATTCTTTCTAAGTGAGCTCCTAATTAGGTTGGAGGCGTGAAATTTTGCATACTTATAGCTGAGCACGGCACATCAAACGACAAATCACAAAATTTTCAAAAAGTCGTACATTTAATACTTTGTGCTCCCACATGTGCATTTTGAACAATTTTTTCTAAGTGAGCCCCTAATTAGGTTGGAGGCGTGAAATTTTGCATACTTATAGCTGAGCACCTCACATCAAACGGCAAATAATAAAATTTTGAAAAAGTCGTACATTTAACCCTTTGGGTTCCCACATGTGTATTTTAAATAATTCTTTCTAAGTGAGCTCCTAATTAGGTTGGAGGCGTGAAATTTTGCATACTTTTAGCTGAACACCTCACATCAAATGACAAATCATAAAATTTTGAAAAAGTCGTACATTTAACCCTTTGGTTTCCCACATGTATATTTTAAACAATTCTTTCTAAGTGAGCCCCTAATTAGGTTGGAGGCGTGACATTTTGCATACTTATAGCTGAGCACCTCACATCAAACGACAAATAATAAAATTTTGAAAAATTCTAATATTTAATCCTCTGGGCTCTAACTTGTGTATTTTAAGCAATTTTTCTAACTCACCTCCTAATTAAGTTGGAGACTTGAAAGTTTGCATACTTATAGCTGAACACTTGCTATAACACGATAAATTATAAAATTTTGAAAAAGTCATATTTAACCCTTCAGTCTCTAACTTCTGTATTTTAAGCATTTTTTCTGACTCAGCCCCTAATTAAGTTGGAGACATGAAATTTTGCATACTTATAGCTGAACACCTCACATCAAACGACAAATAATAAAATTTTGAAAAAGTCCTACATTTAACCCTTTGGGCTCCCACATGTGTATTTTAAACAATTCTTTCTAAGTGAGCCCCTAATTACGTTGGAGGAGTGAAATTTTGCATACTTATAGCTGAACACCTCATATCAAACGACAAATAACAAAATTTTGAAAAAGTCGTACATTTAGCCCTTTGGGTTCCCACATGTGTATTTTAAATAATTCTTTCTCAGTGAGCCCCTAATTAGGTTGGAGGCGTGAAATTTTGCATACTTATAGCTGAGCACCTCGCATTAAACGACAAATCATAAAATTTTCAAAAAGTCGTACATTTAACCCTTTGGGCTCCCACATGTGTATTTTAAACAATTTTTTCTAAGTGAGCGCATAATTAGGTTGGAGGCGTGAAATTTTGCATACTTATAGCTGAGCACCTCACATCAAACGGCAAATTATACAATTTTCAAAAAGTCATACATTTAACCCTTTGTGCTCCCACATGTGTATTTTATACAAGTCTTTCTAAGTGAGCCCCTAAATAGGTTGGAGGAGTGAAATTTTGCATACTTTTAGCTGAACACCTCACATCAAACGGCAAATTATAAAATTTTGAAAAAGTCGTACATTTAAACATTTGGGCCCCAACATGCGTATTTTAAACAATTCTTTCTAAGTGATACCCTATTTAGGTTGGAGGCGTAAAATTTTGCATACTTATAGCTGAATACCTCATATGAAACGACAAATCATAAAATTTTCAAAAAGTCGCACATTTAACCCTTTGGACTCCCACATGTGTATTTAAAAAAATTCTTTCTAAGTGAGCCCCTATTTAGGTTGGAGGCATGAAATTTTACACACATATAGCTGAGCACCTCGCATCAAACGACAAATCATAAAATTTTCAAAAAGTCCTACATTTAACCCTTTGGGCTCCCACATGTGTATATTAAACAAGTCATTATAAGTGAGCACCTATTTAGGTTGGGGGCGTGAAATTTTTCATATTTATAGCTGAGCACCTCGCATCAAACGACAAATCATAAAAATTTCAAAAGGTCGTACATTTAACCCTTTGGCTTCCCACATGTGTATTTTAAACAATTCTTTCAAAGTGAGCCCCTAATTAGGTTGGAGGAGTGAAATTTTGCATACTTATAGCTGAACACCTCACATCAAACGACAAATCATAAAATTTTGTAACAGTCGTAAATTTAACTCTTTGGGGTCTCACATGTGTATTTTAAACAATCCTTTCTAAGTGAGCCCCTAATTAGGTTTGAGGCTTGAAATTTTGCATACTTATAGCTGAACACCTCATATCAAATGACAAACCATAAAATTTTGAAAAAGTCGTACATTTAACCCTTTGGTTTCCCACATGTATATTTTAAACAATTCTTTCTAAGTGAGCCCCTAATTAGGTTGGAGGCGTGACATTTTGCATACTTATAGCTGAACACCTCACATCAAACGACAAATAATAAGATTTTGAAAAAGTCTAATATTTAATCCTCTGGGCTCCAACTTGTGTATTTTAAGCAATGTTTCTAACTCATCTCCTAATTAAGTTGGAGACTTGAAAGTTTGCATACTTATAGCTGAACACTTGCGATAACACGATAAATTATAAAATTTTGAAAAGTCATATTTAACCCTCCAGTCTCTAACATCTGTATTTTAAGCATTTTTTCTGACTCAGCCCCTAATTAAGTTGGAGACATGAAATTTTTGCATACTTATAGCTGAACACCTCACATCAAACGACAAATAATAAATTTTTGAAAAAGTCGTACAATTTAATACTTTGTGCTCCCACATGTGCATTTTGAACAATTTTTTCTAAGTGAGCCCCTAATTAGGTTGGAGCGTGAATTTTGCATACTTATAGCTGAGCACCTCACATCAAACGGCAAATAATAAAATTTTGAAAAAGTCGTACATTTAACCCTTTGGGTTCCCACATGTGTATTTTTGAACAATTTTTTCTAAGTGAGCCCTAATTAGGTTGGAGGCGTGAAATTTTGCATACTTATAGCTGAGCATCTCACATCAAACGGCAAATAATAAAATTTTGAAAAAGTCGTACATTTAACCCTTTGGGCTCCCACATGTGTATTTTAAACAATTCTTTCTAAGTGAGCCCTTAATTAGGTTGCAGGCGCGAAATTTTGCGTACTTATAGATGGACACCTCAGATCAAACGACAAATCATAAAATTTTGAAAAAGTCGTACATTTAACCCTTAGGGCTCCCACATGTGTATTTTAAACAATTTTTCTAAGTGAGTCCCTAATTAGGTTGCAGGCGTGAAATTTTGCGTATTTATAGATGGATACCTCAGATCAAACCGATAAATGATAAAATTTTGAAAAAATCGTACATTTAACCCTTTGGGCTCCGACATGTGTATTTTAAACAATTCTTTCTATGTGAGTCTCTAATTAGGTTGGAGGCGTGAAATTTTACATACTTATAGCTGAATACCTCACATGAAACGACAAATAATAAAATTTTCAAAAAGTCGCACATTTAACCTTTTGGACTCCCACATGTGTATTTTAAACAATTCATTATAAGTGAGCACTATTTATGTTGGGGGCGTGAAATTTTTCATATTTATAGCTGAGCACCTCGCATCAGACGACAAATCATAAAATTTTCAAAAAGTCGTACATTTAACCCTTTGGCCTCCCACATGTGTATTTTAAACAATTCTTCCAAAGTGAGCCCCTAATTAGGTTGGAGGATTGAAATTTGCATACTTATAGCTGAACACCTCATATCAAATGACAAACCATAAAATTTTGAAAAAGTCGTACATTTAACCCTTTGGTTTCCCACATGTATATTTTAAACAATTCTTTCTAAGTGAGCCCCTAATTACGTTGGAGGAGTGAAATTTTGCATACTTATATCTGAGCACCTCACATCAAACGACAAATAATAAAATTTTGAAAAAGTCGTACATTAAACCCTTTGGGTTCCCACATGTGTATTTTAAATAATTCTTTCTAAGTGAGCTCCTAATTAGGTTGGAGGCGTGAAATTTTGCATACTTATAGCTGAGCACGGCACATCAAACGACAAATCACAAAATTTTCAAAAAGTCGTACATTTATTACTTTGTGCTCCCACATGTGCATTTTGAACAATTTTTTCTAAGTGAGCCCCTAATTAGGTTGGAGGCGTGAAATTTTGCATACTTATAGCTGAGCACCTCACATCAAACGGCAAATAATAAAATTTTGAAAAAGTCGTACATTTAACCCTTTGGGTTCCCATATGTGTATTTTAAATAATTCTTTCTAAGTGAGCTCCTAATTAGGTTGGAGGCGTGAAATTTTGCATACTTTTAGCTGAACACCTCACATCAAATGACAAACCATAAAATTTTGAAAAAGTCGTACATTTAACCGTTTGGTTTCCCACATGTATATTTTAAACAATTCTTTCTAAGTGAGCCCCTAATTAGGTTGGAGGCGTGACATTTTGCATACTTATAGCTGAGCACCTCACATCAAACGACAAATAATAAATTTTTGAAAAATTCTAATATTTAATCCTCTGGGCTCTAACTTGTGTATTTTAAGCAATTTTTCTAACTCACCTCCTAATTAAGTTGGAGACTTGAAAGTTTGCATACTTATAGCTGAACACTTGCTATAACACGATAAATTATAAAATTTTGAAAAAAGTCATATTTAACCCTCCAGGCTCTAACTTCTGTATTTTAAGCATTTTTTCTGACTCAGCCCCTAATTAAGTTGGAAACATGAAATTTTGCATACTTATAGCTGAACACCTCACATCAAACGACAAATAATAAAATTTTGAAAAAGTCGTACATTTAACCCTTTGGCTCCCACATGTGTATTTTAAACAATTCTTTCTAAGTGAGCCCCTAATTACGTTGGAGGAGTGAAATTTTGCATACTTATAGCTGAACACCTCATATCAAACGACAAATAATAAAATTTTGAAAAAGTCGTACATTTAGCCCTTTGGGTTCCCACATGTGTATTTTAAATAATTCTTTCTCAGTGAGCCCCTAATTAGGTTGGAGGCGTGAAATTTTGCATACTTATAGCTGAGCACCTCGCATTAAACGACAAATCATAAAATTTTCAAAAAGTCGTACATTTAACCCTTTGGGCTCCCACATGTGTATTTTAAACAATTTTTTCTAAGTGAGCGCCTAATTAGGTTGGAGGCGTGAAATTTTGCATACTTATAGCTGAGCACCTCACATCAAACGGCAAATTATACAATTTTCAAAAAGTCATACATTTAACCCTTTGTGCTCCCACATGTGTATTTTATACAAGTCTTTCTAAGTGAGCCCCTAAATAGGTTGGAGGAGTGAAATTTTGCATACTTTTAGCTGAACACCTCACATCAAACGGCAAATTATAAAATTTTGAAAAAGTCGTACATTTAAACATTTGGGCCCCAACATGCGTATTTTAAACAATTCTTTCTAAGTGATACCCTATTTAGGTTGGAGGCGTAAAATTTTGCATACTTATAGCTGAATACCTCATATGAAACGACAAATCATAAAATTTTCAAAAAGTCGCACATTTAACCCTTTGGACTCCCACATGTGTATTTAAAAAAATTCTTTCTAAGTGAGCCCCTATTTAGGTTGGAGGCATGAAATTTTACACACATATAGCTGAGCACCTCGCATCAAACGACAAATCATAAAATTTTCAAAAAGTCCTACATTTAACCCTTTGGGCTCCCACATGTGTATATTAAACAAGTCATTATAAGTGAGCACCTATTTAGGTTGGGGGCGTGAAATTTTTCATATTTATAGCTGAGCACCTCGCATCAAACGACAAATCATAAAATTTTCAAAAGGTCGTACATTTAACCCTTTGGCTTCCCACATGTGTATTTTAAACAATTCTTTCAAAGTGAGCCCCTAATTAGGTTGGAGGAGTGAAATTTTGCATACTTATAGCTGAACACCTCACATCAAACGACAAATCATAAAATTTTGTAACAGTCGTAAATTTAACTCTTTGGGGTCTCACATGTGTATTTTAAACAATCCTTTCTAAGTGAGCCCCTAATTAGGTTTGAAGCTTGAAATTTTGCATACTTATAGCTGAACACCTCATATCAAATGACAAACCATAAAATTTTGAAAAAGTCGTACATTTAACCCTTTGGTTTCCCACATGTATATTTTAAACAATTCTTTCTAAGTGAGCCCCTAATTAGGTTGGAGGCGTGACATTTTGCATACTTATAGCTGAGCACCTCACATCAAACGACAAATAATAAGATTTTGAAAAAGTCTAATATTTAATCCTCTGGGCTCCAACTTGTGTATTTTAAGCTATGTTTCTAACTCATCTCCTAATTAAGTTGGAGACTTGAAAGTTTGCATACTTATAGCTGAACACTTGCGATAACACGATAAATTATAAAATTTTGAAAAAGTCATATTTAACCCTCCAGTCTCTAACATCTGTATTTTAAGCATTTTTTCTGACTCAGCCCCTAATTAAGTTGGAGACATGAAATTTTGCATACTTATAGCTGAACACCTCACATCAAACGACAAATAATAAAATTTTGAAAAAGTCGTACATTTAATACTTTGTGCTCCCACATGTGCATTTTGAACAATTTTTTCTAAGTGAGCACCTAATTAGGTTGGAGGCGTGAAATTTTGCATACTTATAGCTGAGCACCTCACATCAAACGGCAAATAATAAAATTTTGAAAAAGTCGTACATTTAACCCTTTGGGTTCCCACATGTGTATTTTGAACAATTCTTTCTAAGTGAGCCCTTAATTAGGTTGCAGGCGCGAAATTTTGCGTACTTATAGATGGACACCTCAGATCAAACGACAAATCATAAAATTTTGAAAAAGTCGTACATTTAACCCTTAGGGCTCCCACATGTGTATTTTAAACAATTCTTTCTAAGTGAGTCCCTAATTAGGTTGCAGGCGTGAAATTTTGCGTATTTATAGATGGATACCTCAGATCAAACGATAAATGATAAAATTTTGAAAAAATCGTACATTTAACCCTTTGGGCTCCGACATGTGTATTTTAAACAATTCTTTCTATGTGAGTCTCTAATTAGGTTGGAGGCGTGAAATTTTACATACTTATAGCTGAATACCTCACATGAAACGACAAATAATAAAATTTTCAAAAAGTCGCACATTTAACCTTTTGGACTCCCACATGTGTATTTTAAACAATTCATTATAAGTGAGCACCTATTTATGTTGGGGGCGTGAAATTTTTCATATTTATAGCTGAGCACCTCGCATCAGACGACAAATCATAAAATTTTCAAAAAGTCGTACATTTAACCCTTTGGCCTCCCACATGTGTATTTTAAACAATTCTTTCAAAGTGAGCCCCTAATTAGGTTGGAGGAGTGAAATTTTGCATACTTATAGCTGAACACCTCACATCAAACGACAAATCATAAAATTTTGAAAAAGTCGTAAATTTAACCCTTTGGGGTCTCACATGTGTATTTTAAACAATCCTTTCTAAGTGAGCCCATAATTAGGTTTGAGGCGTGAAATTTTGCATACTTATAGCTGAACACCTCATATCAAATGACAAACCATAAAATTTTGAAAAAGTCGTACATTTAACCCTTTGGTTTCCCACATGTATATTTTAAACAATTCTTTCTAAATGAGCCCCTAATTAGGTTGGAGGCGTGACATTTTGCATACTTATAGCTGAGCACCTCACATCAAACGACAAATAATAAAATTTTGAAAAAGTCTAATATTTAATCCTCTGGGCTCTAACTTGTGTATTTTAAGCAATTTTTCTAACTCATCTCCTAATTAAGTTGGAGACTTGAAAGTTTGCATACTTATAGCTGAACCCTTGCGATAACACGATAAATTATAAAATTTTGAAAAAGTCATATTTAACCCTCCAGTCTCTAACTTCTGTATTTCAAGCATTTTTCTGACTCAGCCCCTAATTAAGTTGGAGAAATGAAATTTTGCATACTTATAGCTGAACACCTCACATCAAACGACAAATAATAAAATTTTGAAAAAGTCGTACATTTAACCCTTTGGGCTCCCACATGTGTATTTTAAACAATTCTTTCTAAGTGAGCCCCTAATTACGTTGGAGGAGTGAAATTTTGCATACTTATAGCTGAACACCTCACATCAAACGACAAATAATAAAATTTTGAAAAAGTCGTACATTTAACACTTTGCGTACCCACATGTGTATTTTAAATAATTCTTTCTAAGTGAGCCGATAATCAGGTTGGAGGCGTGAAATTTTGCGTACTTATAGCTGAGCACCTCACATTAAACGACAAATCATAAAATTTTCAAAAAGTCGTACATTTAACCCTTTGGGCTCCCACATGTGCATTTTAAACAATTCTTTCTAAGTGTGCCCTTAATTATGTTGGAGGCGTGAAATTTTGCATACTTATAGCTGAGCACCTCGCATCAAACGACAAAACACAAAATTTTCAAAAAGTCGTACATTTAATCCTTTGTGCTCCCACATGTGTATTTTAAACAATTCTTTCTAAGTGAGCACCTAATTAGGTTGGAGGCGTGAAATTTTGCATACTTATAGCTGAGCACCTCACATCAAACGGCAAATTATACAATTTTCAAAAAGTCGCACATTTTACCCTTTGGACTCCCACATGTGTATTTTAAAAAATTCTTTCTAAGTGAGCCCATATTTAGGTTGGAAGCATGAAATTTTACACACATATAGCTGAACACCTCGCATCAAACGACAAATCATAAAATTTTCAAAAAGTCCTACATTTAACCCTTTTGGCTCCCACATGTGTATTTTAAACAATTCATTATAAGTGAGCCCATAATTAGGTTTGAGGCGTGAAATTTTGCATACTTATAGCTGAACACCTCATATCAAATGACAAACCATAAAATTTTGAAAAAGTCGTACATTTAACCCTTTGGTTTCCCACATGTATATTTTAAACAATTCTTTCTAAGTGAGCCCCTAATTAGGTTGGAGGCGTGACATTTTGCATACTTATAGCAGAGCACCTCACATCAAACGACAAATCATAAAATTTTGAAAAAGTCGTAAATTTAACAATTTGGGGTCTCACATGTGTATTTTAAACAATCCTTTCTAAGTGAGCCCATAATTAGTTTTGAGGCGTGAAATTTTGCATACTTATAGCTGAAAACCTCATATCAAATGACAAACCATAAAATTTTGAAAAAGTCGTACATTTAACCCTTTGGTTTCCCACATGTATATTTTAAACAATTCTTTATAAGTGAGCCCCTAATTAGGTTGGAGGCGTGACCTTTTGCATACTTATATCTGAGCACCTCACATCAAACGACAAATAATAAAATTTTGAAAAAGTCGTACATTTAACACTTTGCGTTCCCACATGTGTATTTTAAATAATTCTTTCTAAGTGAGCCGATAATCAGGTTGGAGGCGTGAAATTTTGCGTACTTATAGCTGAGCACCTCACATTAAACGACAAATCATAAAATTTTAAAAAGTCTTACATTTAACCCTTTGGGCTCCCACATGTGTATTTTAAACAATTCTTTCTAAGTGTGCCCTTAATTATGTTGGAGGCGTGAAATTTTGCATACTTATAGCTGAGCACCTCGTATCAAACGACAAATTATACAATTTTCAAAAAGTCGTACATTTAACCCTTTGTGCTCCCACATGTGTATTTTATACAAGTCTTTCTAAGTGAGCCCCTAAATAGGTTGGAGGAGTGAAATTTTGCATACTTTTAGCTGAACACCTCACATCAAACGGCAAATTATAAAATTTTGAAAAAGTCGTATATTTAAACATTTGGGCTCCAACATGCGTATTTTAAACAATTCTTTCTAAGTGATACCCTATTTAGGTTGGAGGCATGAAATTTTACACACATATAGCTGAGCACCTCGCATCAAACGACAAATCATAAAATTTTCAAAAAGTCCTTCATTTATCTCTTTGGGCTCCCACATGTGTATATTAAACAAGTCATTATAAGTGAGCACCTATTTATGTTGGGGGCGTGAAATTTTTCATAATTATAGCTGAGCACCTCGCATCAAACGACAAATCATAAAATTTTCAAAAGGTCGTACATTTAACCCTTTGGCTTCCCACATGTGTATTTTAAACAATTCTTTCAAAGTGAGCCCCTAATTAGGTTGGAGGAGTGAAATTTTGCATACTTATAGCTGAACACCTCACATCAAACGACAAATCATAAAATTTTGAAACAGTCGTAAATTTAACTCTTTGGGGTCTCACATGTGTATTTTAAACAATCCTTTCTAAGTGAGCCCCTAATTAGGTTTGAGGCTTGAAATTTTGCATACTTATAGCTGAGCACCTCACATCAAACGACAAATAATAAAATTTTGAAAAAGTCTAATATTTAATCCTCTGGGCTCCAACTTGTGTATTTTAAGCAATGTTTCTAACTCATCTCCTAATTAAGTTGGAGACTTGAAAGTTTGCATACTTATAGCTGAACACTTGCGATAACACGATAAATTATAAAATTTTGAAAAAGTCATATTTAAACCTCCAGTCTCTAACATCTGTATTTTAAGCATTTTTTTCTGACTCAGCCCCTAATTAAGTTGGAGACATGAAATTTTGCATACTTATAGCTGAACACCTCACATCAAACGACAAATAATAAAATTTTGAAAAAGTCGTACATTTAACCCTTTGGGTTCCCACATGTGTATTTTAAATAATTCTTTCTAAGTGAGCTCCTAATTAGG
The DNA here is from genome assembly GCA_963932465.1 of Maratus speciosus. Lineage (NCBI taxonomy): Eukaryota > Metazoa > Arthropoda > Arachnida > Araneae > Salticidae > Maratus > Maratus speciosus. Next base: position 118,613 of record CAWVRF010001228.1, on the reverse strand, counting down.
TTGGAGGCGTGAAATTTTGCATACTTATAGCTGAGCACGGCACATCAAACGACAAATCACAAAATTTTCAAAAAGTCGTACATTTAATACTTTGTGCTCCCACATGTGCATTTTGAACAATTTTTTCTAAGTGAGCCCCTAATTAGGTTGGAGGCGTGAAATTTTGCATACTTATAGCTGAGCACATCACATCAAACGGCAAATAATAAAATTTTGAAAAAGTCGTACATTTAACCCTTTGGGTTCCCACATGTGTATTTTAAATAATTCTTTCTAAGTGAGCTCCTAATTAGGTTGGAGGCGTGAAATTTTGCATACTTTTAGCTGAACACCTCACATCAAATGACAAATCATAAAATTTTGAAAAAGTCGTACATTTAACCCTTTGGTTTCCCACATGTATATTTTAAACAATTCTTTCTAAGTGAGCCCCTAATTAGGTTGGAGGCGTGACATTTTGCATACTTATAGCTGAGCACCTCACATCAAACGACAAATAATAAAATTTTGAAAAAGTCTAATATTTAATCCTCTGGGCTCTAACTTGTGTATTTTACGCAATTTTTCTAACTCACCTCCTAATTAAGTTGGAGACTTGAAAGTTTGCATACTTATAGCTGAACACTTGCGATAACACGATAAATTATAAAATTTTGAAAAAGTCATATTTAACCCTCCAGTCTCTAACTTCTGTATTTTAAGCATTTTTTCTGACTCAGCCCCTAATTAATTTGGAGACATGAAATTTTGCATACTTATAGCTGAACACCTCACATCAAACGACAAATAATAAAATTTTGAAAAAGTCGTACATTTAACCCTTTCGGCTCCCACATGTGTATTTTAAACAATTCTTTCTAAGTGAGCCCCTAATTACGTTGGAGGAGTGAAATTTTGCATACTTATAGCTGAACACCTCATATCAAACGACAAATAATAAAATTTTGAAAAAGTCGTACATTTAGCCCTTTGGGTTCCCACATGTGTATTTTAAATAATTCTTCCTCAGTGAGCCCCTAATTAGGTTGGAGGCGTGAAATTTTGCATACTTATAGCTGAGCACCTCACATTAAACGACAAATCATAAAATTTTCAAAAAGTCGTACATTTAACCCTTTCGGCTCCCACATGTGTATTTTATACAAGTCTTTCTAAGTGAGCCCCTAAATAGGTTGGAGCAGTGAAATTTTGCATACTTTTAGCTGAACACCTCACATCAAACGGCAAATTATAAAATTTTGAAAAAGTCGTATATTTAAACATTTGGGCTCCAACATGCGTATTTTAAACAATTCTTTCTAAGTGATACCCTATTTAGGTTGGAGGCATGAAATTTTACACACATATAGCTGAGCACCTCGCATCAAACGACAAATCATAAAATTTTCAAAAAGTCCTTCATTTATCTCTTTGGGCTCCCACATGTGTATATTAAACAAGTCATTATAAGTGAGCACCTATTTAGGTTGGGGGCGTGAAATTTTTCATATTTATAGCTGAGCACCTCGCATCAAACGACAAATCATAAAATTTTCAAAAGGTCGTACATTTAACCCTTTGGCTTCCCACATGTGTATTTTAAACAATTCTTTCAAAGTGAGCCCCTAATTAGGTTGGAGGAGTGAAATTTTGCATACTTATAGCTGAACACCTCACATCAAACGGCAAATCATAAAATTTTGAAACAGTCGTAAATTTAACTCTTTGGGGTCTCACATGTGTATTTTAAACAATCCTTTCTAAGTGAGCCCCTAATTAGGTTTGAGGCTTGAAATTTTGCATAGTTATAGCTGAGCACCTCACATCAAACGACAAATAATAAAATTTTGAAAAAGTCTAATATTTAATCCTCTGGGCTCCAACTTGTGTATTTTAAGCAATGTTTCTAACTCATCTCCTAATTAAGTTGGAGACTTGAAAGTTTGCATACTTATAGCTGAACACTTGCGATAACACGATAAATTATAAAATTTTGAAAAAGTCATATTTAACCCTCCAGTCTCTAACATCTGTATTTTAAGCATTTTTTCTGACTCAGCCCCTAATTAAGTTGGAGACATGAAATTTTGCATACTTATAGCTGAACATCTCACATCAAACGACAAATAATAAAATTTTGAAAAAGTCGTACATTTAACCCTTTGGGTTCCCACATGTGTATTTTAAATAATTCTTTCTAAGTGAGCTCCTAATTAGGTTGGAGGCGTGAAATTTTGCATACTTATAGCTGAGCACGGCACATCAAACGACAAATCACAAAATTTTCAAAAAGTCGTACATTTAATACTTTGTGCTCCCACATGTGCATTTTGAACAATTTTTTCTAAGTGAGCCCCTAATTAGGTTGGAGGCGTGAAATTTTGCATACTTATAGCTGAGCACCTCACATCAAACGTCAAATAATAAAATTTTGAAAAAGTCGTACATTTAACCCTTTGGGTTCCCACATGTGTATTTTAAATAATTCTTTCTAAGTGAGCTCCTAATTAGGTTGGAGGCGTGAAATTTTGCATACTTTTAGCTGAACACCTCACATCGAATGACAAACCATAAAATTTTGAAAAAGTCGTACATTTAACCCTTTGGTTTCCCACATGTATATTTTAAGCAATTTTTTCTAAGTGAGCGCCTAATTAGGTTGGAGGCGTGAAATTTTGCATACTTATAGCTGAGCACCTCACATCAAACGGCAAATTATACAATTTTCAAAAAGTCGTACATTTAACCCTTTGTGCTCCCACATGTGTATTTTATTCAAGTCTTTCTAAGTGAGCCCCTAAATAGTTTGGAGGAGTGAAATTTTGCATACTTTTAGCTGAACACCTCACATCAAATGACAAACCATAAAATTTTGAAAAAGTCGTACATTTAACCCTTTGGGCTCCCACATGTGTATTTTAAACAATTCTTTCTAAGTGAACCACTAATTAGTTTGCAGGTGTGAAATTTTGCATACTTATAGCTGAGCACCTCACATCAAACGGCAAATTATAAAATTTTTAAAAAGTCGTACATTTAACTCTTTGGGCTCCCAGATGCGTATTTTAAGCAATTCTCTCTAAGAAAGCCCCTAATTAAGTTGGAGACATGAATTTTTGCATACGTATAGCTGAATAGCTCTGACCCCACGACAAATCATAAAATTTTCAAAAAAGCCTTATATTATTTACTCTTCCGGGCTCAAACTTGTATATTTTAAGCAATTATTCTAACATCCGCCCTTTTCACCCGGGGAGCACTATTTCAACTTTTGCCGACACCCCTTTGACCAATCTTTCATATTATGCACCATAGCCTTACATATTTTAGTTGCACTTTTTACCGCCAGGGGCGCCTACTTATCTCGGGTGCTATGGGCACAATCCCATCGACAAATATATATACGGATAGTATGTGAAACGGGGTTTCATTCAGATAGAGGTTTCTTTAGAATAGAGTGCGCCCCTGGTTGTGAAATGTGGAACTAACAGACTTTTCAAAAGGATAAAGTGTTTTGAAAGGAATATTAAACGAAACCCTCTGTGCGATCTCTGATCACACTTACCCACTTGTTTAGAGTTTCGTTCATCCCACGAATCCCTATTCGTCTCGCTCCTCTGTCTGTCTGTCCGTCATACAGCCCGTTCTGAGAAACTATACATGTTGGAGACTTGAAATTTTGCATACTTATAGACGAACACCACACATCAAACGACAAATCATAAAATTTTGAAAAAGTCGTACATTTAACCCTTTGGGCTCCCACATGTGTATTTTAAACAATTCTTTCTAAGTGAGTCCCTAATTAGGTTGCAGGCGTGAAATTTTGCGTACTTATAGATGGATACCTCAGATCAAACGATAAATGATAAAATTTTGAAAAAATCGTACATTTAACCCTTTGGGCTCCGACATGTGTATTTTAAACAATTCTTTCTATGTGAGTCTCTAATTAGGTTGGAGGCGTGAAATTTTTCATACTGATAGCTGAATACCTCACATGAAACGACAAATAAAATTTTCAAAAACTCGCACATTTAACCCTTTGGACTCCCACATGTGTATTTTAAAAAATTCTTTCTAAGTGAGCCCCTATATAGGTTGGAAGCATGAAATTTTACACACATATAGCTGAGCACCTCGCATCAAACGACAAATCATAAAATTTCCAAAAAGTCCTACATTTAACCCTTTACGCTCCCACATGTTTATTTTAAACAATTCATTATAAGTGAGCACCTATTTAGGTTGGGGGCGTGAAATTTTTCATTTTTATAGCTGAGCACTTCGCATCCGACGACAAATCATAAAATTTTCAAAAAGTCGTACATTTAACCCTTTGGCCTCCCACATGTGTATTTTAAACAATTCTTTCAAAGTGAGCCCCTAATTAGGTTGGAGGAGTGAAATTTTGCATACTTATAGCTGAACACCTCACATCAAACGACAAATCATAACATTTTGAAAAAGTCGTAAATTTAACCCTTTGGGTTCTCACATGTGTATTTTAAACAATCCTTTCTAAGTGATCCCCTAATTAGGTTTGAGGCGTGAAATTTTGCATACTTATAGCTGAACAACTCATATCAAATGACAAACCATAAAATTTTGAAAAAGTCGTACATTTAACCCTTTGGTTTCCCACATGTATATTTTAAACAATTCTTTCTAAGTGAGCCCCTAATTAGGTTGGAGGCGTGACATTTTGCATAGTTATAGCTGAGCACCTCACATCAAACGACAATTAATAATATTTTGAAAAAGTCTAATATTTAATCCTCTGGGCTCCAACTTGTGTATTTTAAGCAATGTTTCTAACTCATCTCCTAATTAAGTTGGAGACTTGAAAGTTTGCATACTTATAGCTGAACACTTGCGATAACACGATAAATTATAAAATTTTGAAAAAGTCATATTTAACCCTCCAGTCTCTAACATCTGTATTTTAAGCATTTTTTCTGACTCAGCCCCTAATTAAGTTGGAGACATGAAATTTTGCATACTTATAGCTGAACACCTCACATCAAACGACAAATAATAAAATTTTGAAAAAGTCGTACATTTAACCCTTTGGGTTCCCACATGTGTATTTTAAATAATTCTTTCTAAGTGAGCTCTTAATTAGGTTGGAGGCGTGAAATTTTGCATACTTATAGCTGAGCACGGCACATCAAACGACAAATCACAAAATTTTCAAAAAGTCGTACATTTAATACTTTGTGCTCCCACATGTGCATTTTGAACAATTTTTTCTAAGTGAGCCCCTAATTAGGTTGGAGGCGTGAAATTTTGCATACTTATAGCTGAGCACCTCACATCAAACGGCAAATAATAAAATTTTGAAAAAGTCGTACATTTAACCCTTTGGGTTCCCACATGTGTATTTTGAACAATTTTTTCTAAGTGAGCCCCTAATTAGGTTGGAGGCGTGAAATTTTGCATACTTATAGCTGAGCATCTCACATCAAACGGCAAATAATAAAATTTTGAAAAAGTCGTACATTTAACCCTTTGGGTTCTCACATGTGTATTTTAAATAATTCTTTCTAAGTGAGCTCCTAATTAGGTTGGAGGCGTGAAAATTTGCATACTTTTAGCTGAACACCTCACATCAAATGACAAACCATAAAATTTTGAAAATGTCGTACATTTAACCCTTTGGTTTCCCACATGTATATTTTAAACAATTCTTTCTAAGTGAGCCCCTAATTAGGTTGGAGGCGTGACATTTTGCATACTTATAGCTGAGCACCTCACATCAAACGACAAATAATAAAATTTTGAAAAAGTCTAATATTTAATCCTCTGGGCTCTAACTTGTGTATTTTAAGCATTTTTTCTGACTCAGCCCCTAATTAAGTTGGAGACATGAAATTTTGCATACTTATAGCTGAACACCTCACATCAAACGACAAATAATAAAATTTTGAAAAAGTCGTACATTTAACCCTTTGGGCTCCCACATGTGTATTTTAAACAATTCTTTCTAAGTGAGCCCCTAATTACGTTGGAGGAGTGAAATTTTGCATACTTATAGCTGAACACCTCACATCAAACGACAAATAATAAAATTTTGAAAAAGTCGTACATTTAACCCTTTGGGTTCCCACATGTGTATTTTAAATAATTCTTTCTAAGTGAGCCCCTAATTAGGTTGGAGGCGTGAAATTTTGCATACTTATAGCTGAGCACCTCACATCAAACGAAAAATCATAAAATTTTCAAAAAGTCGTACATTTAACCCTTTGGGCTCCCACATGTGTATTTTAAACAATTCTTTCTAAGTGTGCTCTTAATTATGTTGGAGGCGTGAAATTTTGCATACTTATAGCTGAGCACCTCGCATCAAACGACAAATCACAAATTTTTCAAAAAGTCGTACATTTAATCTTTTGTGCTCCCACATGTGCATTTTAAACAATTTTTTCTAAGTGAGCGCCTAATTAGGTTGGAGGCGTGAAATTTTGCATACTTATAGCTGAGCACCTCACATCAAACGGCAAATTATACAATTTTCAAAAAGTCGTACATTTAACCCTTTGTGCTCCCACATGTGTATTTTATTCAAGTCTTTCTAAGTGAGACTCTAAATAGTTTGGAGGAGTTTAATTTTGCATACTTTTAGCTGAACACCTCACATCAAATGACAAACCATAAAATTTTGAAAAAGTCGTACATTTAACCCTTTGGGCTCCCACATGTGTATTTTAAACAATTCTTTCTAAGTGAACCACTAGTTAGTTTGCAGGTGTGAAATTTTGCATACTTATAGCTGAGCACCTCACATCAAACGGCAAATTATAAAATTTTTAAAAAGTCGTACATTTAACTCTTTGGGATCCCAGATGCGTATTTTAAGCAATTCTCTCTAAGAAAGCCCCTAATTAAGTTGGAGACATGAATTTTTGCATACGTATAGCTGAATAGCTCTGACCCCACGACAAATCATAAAATTTTCAAAAAAGCCTTATATTATTTACTCTTCCGGGCTCAAACTTGTATATTTTAAGCAATTATTCTAACATCCGCCCTTTTCACCCGGGGAGCACTATTTCAACTTTTGCCGACACCCCTTTGACCAATCTTTCATATTATGCACCATAGCCTTACATATTTTAGTTGCACTTTTTACCGCCAGGGGCGCCTACTTATCTCGGGTGCTATGGGCACAATCCCATCGACAAATATATATACGGATAGTATGTGAAACGGGGTTTCATTCAGATAGAGGTTTCTTTAGAATAGAGTGCGCCCCTGGTTGTGAAATGTGGAACTAACAGACTTTTCAAAAGGATAAAGTGTTTTGAAAGGAATATTAAACGAAACCCTCTGTGCGATCTCTGATCACACTTACCCACTTGTTTAGAGTTTCGTTCATCCCACGAATCCCTATTCGTCTCGCTCCTCTGTCTGTCTGTCCGTCATACAGCCCGTTCTGAGAAACTATACATGTTGGAGACTTGAAATTTTGCATACTTATAGACGAACACCACACATCAAACGACAAATCATAAAATTTTGAAAAAGTCGTACATTTAACCCTTTGGGCTCCCACATGTGTATTTTAAACAATTCTTTCTAAGTGAGTCCCTAATTAGGTTGCAGGCGTGAAATTTTGCGTACTTATAGATGGATACCTCAGATCAAACGATAAATGATAAAATTTTGAAAAAATCGTACATTTAACCCTTTGGGCTCCGACATGTGTATTTTAAACAATTCTTTCTATGTGAGTCTCTAATTAGGTTGGAGGCGTGAAATTTTTCATACTGATAGCTGAATACCTCACATGAAACGACAAATAAAATTTTCAAAAACTCGCACATTTAACCCTTTGGACTCTCACATGTGTATTTTAAAAAATTCTTTCTAAGTGAGCCCCTATATAGGTTGGAAGCATGAAATTTTACACACATATATCTGAGCACCTCGCATCAAACGACAAATCATAAAATTTCCAAAAAGTCCTACATTTAACCCTTTACGCTCCCACATGTTTATTTTAAACAATTCATTATAAGTGAGCACCTATTTAGGTTGGGGGCGTGAAATTTTTCATTTTTATAGCTGAGCACTTCGCATCCGACGACAAATCATAAAATTTTCAAAAAGTCGTACATTTAACCCTTTGGCCTCCCACATGTGTATTTTAAACAATTCTATCAAAGTGAGCCCCTAATTAGGTTGGAGGAGTGAAATTTTGCATACTTATAGCTGAACACCTCACATCAAACGACAAATCATAACATTTTGAAAAAGTCGTAAATTTAACCCTTTGGGTTCTCACATGTGTATTTTAAACAATCCTTTCTAAGTGATCCCCTAATTAGGTTTGAGGCGTGAAATTTTGCATACTTATAGCTGAACAACTCATATCAAATGACAAACCATAAAATTTTGAAAAAGTCGTACATTTAACCCTTTGGTTTCCCACATGTATATTTTAAACAATTCTTTCTAAGTGAGCCCCTAATTAGGTTGGAGGCGTGACATTTTGCATACTTATAGCTGAGCACCTCACATCAAACGACAATTAATAATATTTTGAAAAAGTCTAATATTTAATCCTCTGGGCTCTAACTAGTGTATTTTAAGCAATTTTTCTAACTCATCTCCTAATTAAGTTGGAGACTTGAAAGTTTGCATACTTATAGCTGAACACTTGCGATAACACGATAAATTATAAAATTTTGAAAAAGTCATATTTAACCCTCCAGTCTCTAACTTCTGTATTTTAAGCATTTTTTCTGACTCAGCCCCTAATTAAGTTGGAGACATGAAATTTTGCATACTTATAGCTGAACACCTCACATCAAACGACAAATAATAGAATTTTGAAAAAGTCGTACATTTAACCCTTTGGGCTCCCACATGTGTATTTTAAACAATTCTTTCTAAGTGAGCCCATAATTACGTTGGAGGAGTGAAATTTTGCATACTTATAGCTGAACACCTCACATCAAAGGACAAATAATAAAATTTTGAAAAAGTCGTACATTTAACCCTTTGGGTTCCCACATGTGTATTTTAAATAATTCTTTCTAAGTGAGCCCCAAATTAGGTTGGAGGCGTGAAATTTTGCATACTTATAGCTGAGCACCTCACATTAAACGACAAATCATAAAATTTTCAAAAAGTCGCACATTTAACCCTTTGGGCTCCCACATGTGTATTTTAAACAATACTTTCTAAGTGTGCCCTTAATAATGTTGGAGGCCTGAAATTTTGCATACTTATAGCTGAGAACCTCGCATCAAACGACAAATCACAAAATTTTCAAAAAGTCGTACATTTAATCCTTTGTGCTCCCACATGTGCATTTTAAACAATTTTTTCTAAGTGAGCGCCTAATTAGGTTGGAGGCGTGAAATTTTGCATACTTATAGCTGATCACCTCAATTCAAACGGCATATACAATTTTCAAAAAGTCGTACATTTAACTCTTTGTGCTCCCACATGTGTATTTTAAACAATTCTTTCTAAGTGAGCCCCTAATTACGTTGGAGGAGTGAAATTTTGCATACTTATAGCTGAACACCTCACATCAAACGACAAATTATACAATTTTCAAAAAGTCGTACATTTAACCCTTTGTGCTCCCACATGTGTATTTTATACAAGTCTTTCTAAGTGAGCCCCTAAATAGGTTGGAGGAGTGAAATTTTGCATACTTTTAGCTGAACACCTCACATCAAACGGCAAATTATAAAATTTTGAAAAAGTCGTATATTTAAACATTTGGGCTCCAACATGCCTATTTTAAACAATTCTTTCTAAGTGATACCCTATTGAGGTTGGAGGCGTAAAATTTTGCATACTTATAGCTGAATACCTCACATGAAACGACAAATCATAAAATTTTCAAAAAGTCGCACATTTAATCCTTTGGACTCCCACATGTGTATATTAAACAAGTCATTATAAGTGAGCACCTATTTAGGTTGGGGGCGTGAAATTTTTCATATTTATAGCTGAGCACCTCGCATCAAACGACAAATCATAAAATTTTCAAAAGGTCGTACATTTAACCCTTTGGCTTCCCACATGTGTATTTTAAACAATTCTTTCAAAGTGAGCCACTAATTAGGTTGGAGGAGTGAAATTTTGCATACTTATAGCTGAGCACCTCACATTAAACGACAAATCATAAAATTTTCAAAATGTCGTACATTTAACCCTTTGGGCTCCCACATGTGTATTTTAAACAATTCTTTCTAAGTGTGCCCTTAATTATGTTGGAGGCGTGAAATTTTGCATACTTATAGCTGAGCACCTCGTATCAAACGACAAATTATACAATTTTCAAAAAGTCGTACATTTAACCCTTTGTGCTCCCACATGTGTATTTTATACAAGTCTTTCTAAGTGAGCCCCTAAATAGGTTGGAGGAGTGAAATTTTGCATACTTTTAGCTGAACACCTCACATCAAACGGCAAATTATAAAATTTTGAAAAAGTCGTATATTTAAACATTTGGGCTCCAACATGCCTATTTTAAACAATTCTTTCTAAGTGAGACCCTATTGAGGTTGGAGGCGTAAAATTTTGCATACTTATAGCTGAATACCTCACATGAAACGACAAATCATAAAATTTTCAAAAAGTCGCACATTTAACCCTTTGGACTCCCACATGTGTATATTAAACAAGTCATTATAAGTGAGCACCTATTTAGGTTGGGGGCGTGAAATTTTTCATATTTATAGCTGAGCACCTCGCATCAAACGACAAATCATAAAATTTTCAAAAGGTCGTACATTTAACCCTTTGGCTTCCCACATGTGTATTTTAAACAATTCTTTCAAAGTGAGCCACTAATTAGGTTGGAGGAGTGAAATTTTGCATACTTATAGCTGAACACCTCACATCAAACGACAAATCATAAAATTTTGAAACAGTCGTAAATTTAACTCTTTGGGGTCTCACATGTGTATTTTAAACAATCCTTTCAAAGTGAGCCCCTAATTAGGTTTGAGGCTTGAAATTTTGCATACATATAGCTGAGCACCTCACATTACACGACAAATAATAAAATTTTGAAAAAGTCTAATATTTAATCCTCTGGGCTCCAACTTGTGTATTTTAAGCAATGTTTCTAAATCATCTCCTAATTAAGTTGGAGACTTGAAAGTTTGCATACTTATAGCTGAACACTTGCGATAACACGATAAATTATAAAATTTTGAAAAAGTCATATTTAACCCTCCAGTCTCTAACATCTGTATTTTAAGCATTTTTTCTGACTCAGCCCCTAATTAAGTTGGAGACATGAAATTTTGCATACTTATAGCTGAACACCTCACATCAAACGACAAATAATAAAATTTTGAAAAAGTCGTACATTTAACCCTTTGGGTTCCCACATGTGTATTTTAAATAATTCTTTCTAAGTGAGCTCTTAATTAGGTTGGAGGCGTGAAATTTTGCATACTTATAGCTGAGCACGGCACATCAAACGACAAATCACAAAATTTTCAAAAAGTCGTACATTTAATACTTTGTGCTCCCACATGTGCATTTTGAACAATTTTTTCTAAGTGAGCCCCTAATTAGGTTGGAGGCGTGAAATTTTGCATACTTATAGCTGAGAACCTCACATCAAACGGCAAATAATAAAATTTTGAAAAAGTCGTACATTTAACCCTTTGGGTTCCCACATGTGTATTTTGAACAATTTTTTCTAAGTGAGCCCCTAATTAGGTTGGAGGCGTGAAATTTTGCATACTTATAGCTGAGCATCTCACATCAAACGGCAAATAATAAAATTTTGAAAAAGTCGTACATTTAACCCTTTGGGTTCCCACATGTGTATTTTAAATAATTCTTTCTAAGTGAGCTCCTAATTAGGTTGGAGGCGTGAAATTTTGCATAATTTTAGCTGAACACCTCACATCAAATGACAAACCATAAAATTTTGAAAATGTCGTACATTTAACCCTTTGGTTTCCCACATGTATATTTTAAACAATTCTTTCTAAGTGAGCCCCTAATTAGGTTGGAGGCGTGACATTTTGCATACTTATAGCTGAGCACCTCACATCAAACGACAAATAATAAAATTTTGAAAAAGTCTAATATTTAATCCTCTGGGCTCTAACTTGTGTATTTTAAGCATTTTTTCTGACTCAGCCCCTAATTAAGTTGGAGACATGAAATTTTGCATACTTATAGCTGAACACCTCACATCAAACGACAAATAATAAAATTTTGAAAAAGTCGTACATTTAACCCTTTGGGCTCCCACATGTGTATTTTAAACAATTCTTTCTAAGTGAGCCCCTAATTACGTTGGAGGAGTGAAATTTTGCATACTTATAGCTGAACACCTCACATCAAACGACAAATAATAAAATTTTGAAAAAGTCGTACATTTAACCCTTTGGGTTCCCACATGTGTATTTTAAATAATTCTTTCTAAGTGAGCCCCTAATTAGGTTGGAGGCGTGAAATTTTGCATACTTATAGCTGAGCACCTCACATCAAACGAAAAATCATAAAATTTTTAAAAAGTCGTACATTTAACCCTTTGGGCTCCCACATGTGTATTTTAAACAATTCTTTCTAAGTGTGCCCTTAATTATGTTGGAGGCGTGAAATTTTGCATACTTATAGCTGAGCACCTCACATCAAACGGCAAATTATACAATTTTCAAAAAGTCGTACATTTAACCCTTTGTGCTCCCACATGTGTATTTTATTCAAGTCTTTCTAAGTGAGCCCCTAAATAGTTTGGAGGAGTGAAATTTTGCATACTTTTAGCTGAACACCTCACATCAAATGACAAACCATAAAATTTTGAAAAAGTCGTACATTTAACCCTTTGGGCTCCCACATGTGTATTTTAAACAATTCTTTCTAAGTGAACCACTAATTAGTTTGCAGGTGTGAAATTTTGCATACTTATAGCTGAGCACCTCACATCAAACGGCAAATTATAAAATTTTTAAAAAGTCGTACATTTAACTCTTTGGGCTCCCAGATGCGTATTTTAAGCAATTCTCTCTAAGAAAGCCCCTAATTAAGTTGGAGACATGAATTTTTGCATACGTATAGCTGAATAGCTCTGACCCCACGACAAATCATAAAATTTTCAAAAAAGCCTTATATTATTTACTCTTCCGGGCTCAAACTTGTATATTTTAAGCAATTATTCTAACATCCGCCCTTTTCACCCGGGGAGCACTATTTCAACTTTTGCCGACACCCCTTTGACCAATCTTTCATATTATGCACCATAGCCTTACATATTTTAGTTGCACTTTTTACCGCCAGGGGCGCCTACTTATCTCGGGTGCTATGGGCACAATCCCATCGACAAATATATATACGGATAGTATGTGAAACGGGGTTTCATTCAGATAGAGGTTTCTTTAGAATAGAGTGCGCCCCTGGTTGTGAAATGTGGAACTAACAGACTTTTCAAAAGGATAAAGTGTTTTGAAAGGAATATTAAACGAAACCCTCTGTGCGATCTCTGATCACACTTACCCACTTGTTTAGAGTTTCGTTCATCCCACGTATCCCTATTCGTCTCGCTCCTCTGTCTGTCTGTCCGTCATACAGCCCGTTCTGAGAAACTATACATGTTGGAGACTTGAAATTTTGCATACTTATAGACGAACACCACACATCAAACGACAAATCATAAAATTTTGAAAAAGTCGTACATTTAACCCTTTGGGCTCCCACATGTGTATTTTAAACAATTCTTTCTAAGTGAGTCCCTAATTAGGTTGCAGGCGTGAAATTTTGCGTACTTATAGATGGATACCTCAGATCAAACGATAAATGATAAAATTTTGAAAAAATCGTACATTTAACCCTTTGGGCTCCGACATGTGTATTTTAAACAATTCTTTCTATGTGAGTCTCTAATTAGGTTGGAGGCGTGAAATTTTTCATACTGATAGCTGAATACCTCACATGAAACGACAAATAAAATTTTCAAAAACTCGCACATTTAACCCTTTGGACTCCCACATGTGTATTTTAAAAAATTCTTTCTAAGTGAGCCCCTATATAGGTTGGAAGCATGAAATTTTACACACATATAGCTGAGCACCTCGCATCAAACGACAAATCATAAAATTTCCAAAAAGTCCTACATTTAACCCTTTACGCTCCCACATGTTTATTTTAAACAATTCATTATAAGTGAGCACCTATTTAGGTTGGGGGCGTGAAATTTTTCATTTTTATAGCTGAGCACTTCGCATCCGACGACAAATCATAAAATTTTCAAAAAGTCGTACATTTAACCCTTTGGCCTCCCACATGTGTATTTTAAACAATTCTTTCAAAGTGAGCCCCTAATTAGGTTGGAGGAGTGAAATTTTGCATACTTATAGCTGAACACCTCACATCAAACGACAAATCATAACATTTTGAAAAAGTCGTAAATTTAACCCTTTGGGTTCTCACATGTGTATTTTAAACAATCCTTTCTAAGTGATCCCCTAATTAGGTTTGAGGCGTGAAATTTTGCATACTTATAGCTGAACAACTCATATCAAATGACAAACCATAAAATTTTGAAAAAGTCGTACATTTAACCCTTTGGTTTCCCACATGTATATTTTAAACAATTCTTTCTAAGTGAGCCCCTAATTAGGTTGGAGGCGTGACATTTTGCATACTTATAGCTGAGCACCTCACATCAAACGACAATTAATAATATTTTGAAAAAGTCTAATATTTAATCCTCTGGGCTCCAACTTGTGTATTTTAAGCAATGTTTCTAACTCATCTCCTAATTAAGTTGGAGACTTGAAAGTTTGCATACTTATAGCTGAACACTTGCGATAACACGATAAATTATAAAATTTTGAAAAAGTCATATTTAACCCTCCAGTCTCTAACATCTGTATTTTAAGCATTTTTTCTGACTCAGCCCCTAATTAAGTTGGAGACATGAAATTTTGCATACTTATAGCTGAACACCTCACATCAAACGACAAATAATAAAATTTTGAAAAAGTCGTACATTTAACCCTTTGGGTTCCCACATGTGTATTTTAAATAATTCTTTCTAAGTGAGCTCTTAATTAGGTTGGAGGCGTGAAATTTTGCATACTTATAGCTGAGCACGGCACATCAAACGACAAATCACAAAATTTTCAAAAAGTCGTACATTTAATACTTTGTGCTCCCACATGTGCATTTTGAACAATTTTTTCTAAGTGAGCCCCTAATTAGGTTGGAGGCGTGAAATTTTGCATACTTATAGCTGAGCACCTCACATCAAACGGCAAATAATAAAATTTTGAAAAAGTCGTACATTTAACCCTTTGGGTTCCCACATGTGTATTTTGAACAATTTTTTCTAAGTGAGCCCCTAATTAGGTTGGAGGCGTGAAATTTTGCATACTTATAGCTGAGCATCTCACATCAAACGGCAAATAATAAAATTTTGAAAAAGTCGTACATTTAACCCTTTGGGTTCCCACATGTGTATTTTAAATAATTCTTTCTAAGTGAGCTCCTAATTAGGTTGGAGGCGTGAAATTTTGCATACTTTTAGCTGAACACCTCACATCAAATGACAAACCATAAAATTTTGAAAATGTCGTACATTTAACCCTTTGGTTTCCCACATGTATATTTTAAACAATTCTTTCTAAGTGAGCCCCTAATTAGGTTGGAGGCGTGACATTTTGCATACTTATAGCTGAGCACCTCACATCAAACGACAAATAATAAAATTTTGAAAAAGTCTAATATTTAATCCTCTGGGCTCTAACTTGTGTATTTTAAGCATTTTTTCTGACTCAGCCCCTAATTAAGTTGGAGACATGAAATTTTGCATACTTATAGCTGAACACCTCACATCAAACGACAAATAATAAAATTTTGAAAAAGTCGTACATTTAACCCTTTGGGCTCCCACATGTGTATTTTAAACAATTCTTTCTAAGTGAGACCCTAATTACGTTGGAGGAGTGAAATTTTGCATACTTATAGCTGAACACCTCACATCAAACGACAAATAATAAAATTTTGAAAAAGTCGTACATTTAACCCTTTGGGTTCCCACATGTGTATTTTAAATAATTCTTTCTAAGTGAGCCCCTAATTAGGTTGGAGGCGTGAAATTTTGCATACTTATAGCTGAGCACCTCACATCAAACGAAAAATCATAAAATTTTTAAAAAGTCGTACATTTAACCCTTTGGGCTCCCACATGTGTATTTTAAACAATTCTTTCTAAGTGTGCCCTTAATTATGTTGGAGGCGTGAAATTTTGCATACTTATAGCTGAGCACCTCGCATCAAACGACAAATCACAAATTTTTCAAAAAGTCGTACATTTAATCTTTTGTGCCCCCACATGTGCATTTTAAACAATTTTTTCTAAGTGAGCGCCTAATTAGGTTGGAGGCGTGAAATTTTGCATACTTATAGCTGATCACCTCAATTCAAACGGCATATACAATTTTCAAAAAGTCGTACATTTAACTCTTTGTGCTCCCACATGTGTATTTTAAACAATTCTTTCTAAGTGAGCCCCTAATTACGTTGGAGGAGTGAAATTTTGCATACTTATAGCTGAACACCTCACATCAAACGACAAATAATAAAATTTTGAAAAAGTCGTACATTTAACCCTTTGGGCTCCCACATGTGTATTTTAAACAATTCTTTCTAAGTGTGCCCTTAATTATGTTGGAGGCGTGAAATTTTGCATACTTATAGCTGAGCACCTCGCATCAAACGACAAATCACAAATTTTTCAAAAAGTCGTACATTTAATCTTTTGTGCTCCCACATGTGCATTTTAAACAATTTTTTCTAAGTGAGCGCCTAATTAGGTTGGAGGCGTGAAATTTTGCATACTTATAGCTGAGCACCTCACATCAAACGGCAAATTATACAATTTTCAAAAAGTCGTACATTTAACCCTTTGTGCTCCCACATGTGTATTTTATTCAAGTCTTTCTAAGTGAGCCCCTAAATAGTTTGGAGGAGTGAAATTTTGCATACTTTTAGCTGAACACCTCACATCAAATGACAAACCATAAAATTTTGAAAAAGTCGTACATTTAACCCTTTGGGCTCCCACATGTGTATTTTAAACAATTCTTTCTAAGTGAACCACTAATTAGTTTGCAGGTGTGAAATTTTGCATACTTATAGCTGAGCACCTCACATCAAACGGCAAATTATAAAATTTTTAAAAAGTCGTACATTTAACTCTTTGGGCTCCCAGATGCGTATTTTAAGCAATTCTCTCTAAGAAAGCCCCTAATTAAGTTGGAGACATGAATTTTTGCATACGTATAGCTGAATAGCTCTGACCCCACGACAAATCATAAAATTTTCAAAAAAGCCTTATATTATTTACTCTTCCGGGCTCAAACTTGTATATTTTAAGCAATTATTCTAACATCCGCCCTTTTCACCCGGGGAGCACTATTTCAACTTTTGCCGACACCCCTTTGACCAATCTTTCATATTATGCACCATAGCCTTACATATTTTAGTTGCACTTTTTACCGCCAGGGGCGCCTACTTATCTCGGGTGCTATGGGCACAATCCCATCGACAAATATATATACGGATAGTATGTGAAACGGGGTTTCATTCAGATAGAGGTTTCTTTAGAATAGAGTGCGCCCCTGGTTGTGAAATGTGGAACTAACAGACTTTTCAAAAGGATAAAGTGTTTTGAAAGGAATATTAAACGAAACCCTCTGTGCGATCTCTGATCACACTTACCCACTTGTTTAGAGTTTCGTTCATCCCACGAATCCCTATTCGTCTCGCTCCTCTGTCTGTCTGTCCGTCATACAGCCCGTTCTGAGAAACTATACATGTTGGAGACTTGAAATTTTGCATACTTATAGACGAACACCACACATCAAACGACAAATCATAAAATTTTCAAAAGTCGTACATTTAACCCTTTGGGATCCCACATGTGTATTTTAAACAATTCTTTCTAAGTGAGTCCTTAATTAGGTTGGAGGCGCGAAATTTTGCGTACTTATAGATGGGCACATCAGATCAAACGACAAATCATAAAATTTTGAAAAAGTCGTACATTTAACCCTTTGGGCTCCCACATGTGTATGTTAAACAATTCTTTCTAAGTGAGTCCCGAATTAGGTTGCAGGCGTGAAATTTTGCGTACTTATAGATGGATACCTCAGATCAAACGATAAATGATAAAATTTTGAAAAAATCGTACATTTAACCCTTTGGGCTCCGACATGTGTATTTTAAACAATTCTTTCTATGTGAGTCTCTAATTAGGTTGGAGGCGTGAAATTTTTCATACTGATAGCTGAATACCTCACATGAAACGACAAATAATAAAATTTTCAAAAACTCGCACATTTAACCCTTTGGACTCCCACATGTGTATTTTAAACAATTCATTATAAGTGAGCACCTATTTAGGTTGGGGGCGTGAAATTTTTCATTTTTATAGCTGAGCACTTCGCATCCGACGACAAATCATAAAATTTTCAAAAAGTCGTACATTTAACCCTTTGGCCTCCCACATGTGTATTTTAAACAATTCTTTCAAAGTGAGCCCCTAATTAGGTTGGAGGAGTGAAATTTTGCATACTTATAGCTGAACACCTCACATCAAACGACAAATCATAACATTTTGAAAAAGTCGTAAATTTAACCCTTTGGGTTCTCACATGTGTATTTTAAACAATCCTTTCTAAGTGATCCCCTAATTAGGTTTGAGGCGTGAAATTTTGCATACTTATAGCTGAACAACTCATATCAAATGACAAACCATAAAATTTTGAAAAAGTCGTACATTTAACCCTTTGGTTTCCCACATGTATATTTTAAACAATTCTTTCTAAGTGAGCCCCTAATTAGGTTGGAGGCGTGACTTTTTGCATACTTATAGCTGAGCACCTCACATCAAACGACAATTAATAATATTTTTAAAAAGTCTAATATTTAATCCTCTGGGCTCTAACTAGTGTATTTTAAGCAATTTTTCTAACTCATCTCCTAATTAAGTTGGAGACTTGAAAGTTTGCATACTTATAGCTGAACACTTGCGATAACACGATAAATTATAAAATTTTGAAAAAGTCATATTTAACCCTCCAGTCTCTAACTTCTGTATTTTAAGCATTTTTTCTGACTCAGCCCCTAATTAAGTTGGAGACATGAAATTTTGCATACTTATAGCTGAACACCTCACATCAAACGACAAATAATAGAATTTTGAAAAAGTCGTACATTTAACCCTTTGGGCTCCCACATGTGTATTTTAAACAATTCTTTCTAAGTGAGCCCATAATTACGTTGGAGGAGTGAAATTTTGCATACTTATAGCTGAACACCTCACATCAAAGGACAAATAATAAAATTTTGAAAAAGTCGTACATTTAACCCTTTGGGTTCCCACATGTGTATTTTAAATAATTCTTTCTAAGTGAGCCCCTAATTAGGTTGGAGGCGTGAAATTTTGCATACTTATAGCTGAGCACCTCACATTAAACGACAAATCATAAAATTTTCAAAAAGTCGCACATTTAACCCTTTGGGCTCCCACATGTGTATTTTAAACAATGCTTTCTAAGTGTGCCCTTAATAATGTTGGAGGCCTGAAATTTTGCATACTTATAGCTGAGCACCTCGCATCAAACGACAAATCACAAAATTTTCAAAAAGTCGTACATTTAATCCTTTGTGCTCCCACATGTGCATTTTAAAAAATTTTTTCTAAGTGAGCGCCTAATTAGGTTGGAGGCGTGAAATTTTGCATACTTATAGCTGATCACCTCAATTCAAACGGCATATACAATTTTCAAAAAGTCGTACATTTAACTCTTTGTGCTCCCACATGTGTATTTTAAGCAATTTTTCTGACTCAGCCCCTAATTAGGTTGGAGGCGTGACATTTTGCATACTTATAGCTGAGCACCTCACATCAAACGACAAATAATAAAATTTTGAAAAAGTCTAATATTTAATCCTCTGGGCTCTAACTTGTGTATTTTAAGCAATTTTTCTAATTCAGCCCCTAATTAAGTTGGAGACTTGAAAGTTTGCATACTTATAGCTGAACACCTCATATCAAATGACAAACCATAAAATTTCGAAAAAGTCGTACATTTAACCCTTTGGTTTCCCACATGTATATTTTAAACAATTCTTTCTAAGTGAGCCCCTAATTAGGTTGGAGGCGTGACATTTTGCATACTTATAGCTGAGCACCTCACATCAAACGACAAATAATAAAATTTTGAAAAAGTCTAATATTTAATCCTCTGGGCTCTAACTTGTGTATTTTAAGCAATTTTTCTGACTCAGCCCCTAATTAAGTTGGAGAAATGAAATTTTGCATACTTATAGCTGAACACCTCACATCAAACGACAAATAATAAAATTTTGAAAAAGTCGTACATTTAACCCTTTGGGCTCCCACATGTGTATTTTAAACAATTCTTTCTAAGTGAGCCCCTAATTACGTTGTATGAGTGAAATTTTGCATACTTATAGCTGAACACCTCACATCAAACGACAAATAATAAAATTTTGAAAAAGTCGTACATTTAACCCTTTGGGTTCCCACATGTGTACTTTAAATAATTCTTTCTAAGTGAGCCCCTAATCAGGTTGGAGGCGTGAAATTTTGCGTACTTATAGCTGAGCACCTCACATTAAACGACAAATCATAAAATTTTCAAAAAGTCGTACATTTAACCCTTTGGGCTCCCACATGTGTATTTTAAACAATTCTTTCTAAGTGTGCCCTTAATTATGTTGGAGGCGTGAAATTTTGCATACTTATAGCTGAGCACCTCGCATCAAACGACAAAACACAAAATTTTCAAAAAGTCGTACATTTAATACTTTGTGCTCCCACATGTGTATTTTAAACAATTCTTTCTAAGTGAGCGCCTAATTAGGTTGGAGGCGTGAAAGTTTGCATACTTATAGCTGAGCACCTCACATCAAACGGCAAATTATACAATTTTCAAAAAGTCGTACATTTAACACTTTGTGCTCCCACATGTGTATTTTATACAAGTCTTTCTAAGTGAGCCCCTAAATAGGTTAGAGGAGTGAAATTTTGCATACTTTTAGCTGAACACCTCACATCAAACTTCAAATTATAAAATTTTGAAAAAGTCGTACATTTAAACATTTGGGCTCGAACATGCATATTTTAAACAATTCTTTCTAAGTGATACCCTAATTAGGTTGAAGGCGTAAAATTTTGCATACTTATAGCTGAATATCTCACATGAAACGACAAATCACAAAATTTTCAAAGAGTCGCACATTTTACCCTTTGGACTCCCACATGTGTATTTTAAAAAATTCTTTCTAAGTGAGCCCCTATTTAGGTTGGAAGCATGAAATTTTACACACATATAGCTGAGCACCTCGCATCAAACGACAAATCATAAAATTTTCAAAAAGTCCTACATTTAACCCTTTTGGCTCCCACATGTGTATTTTAAACAATTCATTATAAGTGAGCACCTATTTAGGTTGGGGGCGTGAAATTTTTCATATTTATAGCTGAGCACCTCGCATCAGACGACAAATCATAAAATTTTCAAAAAGTCGTACATTTAACCCTTTGGCCTCCCACATGTGTATTTTAAACAATTCTTTCAAAGTGAGCCCATAATTAGGTTTGAGGCGTGAAATTTTGCATACTTATAGCTGAACACCTCATATCAAATGACATACCATAAAATTTTGAAAAAGTCGTACATTTAACCCTTTGGTTTCCCACATGTATATTTTAAACAATTCTTTCTAAGTGAGCCCCTAATTAGGTTGGAGGCGTGACATTTTGCATACTTATAGCTGAGCACCTCACATCAAACAACAAATCATAAAATTTTGAAAAAGTCGTAAATTTAACCCTTTGGGGTCTCACATGTGTATTTTAAACAATCCTTTCTAAGTGAGCCCATAATTAGTTTTGAGGCGTGAATTTTTGCATACTTATAGCTGAACACCTCATATCAAATGACAAACCATAAAATTTTGAAAAAGTCGTACATTTAACCCTTTGGTTTCCCACATGTATATTTTAAACAATTCTTTCTAAGTGTGCCCTTAATTATGTTGGAGGCGTGAAATTTTGCATACTTATAGCTGAGCACATCGTATCAAATGACAAATCACAAAAATTTCAAAAAGTCGTACATTTAATCCTTTGTGCTCCCACATGTGCATTTTAAACAATTTTTTCTAAGTGAGCACCTAATTAGGTTGGAGGCGTGAAATTTTGCATACTTATAGCTGAGCACCTCACATCAAACGGCAAATTATACAATTTTCAAAAAGTCGTACATTTAACCCTTTGTGCTCCCACATGTGTATTTTATACAAGTCTTTCTAAGTGAGCCCCTAAATAGGTTGGAGGAGTGAAATTTTGCATACTTTTAGCTGAACACCTCACATCAAACGGCAAATTATAAAATTTTGAAAAAGTCGTACATTTAAACATTTGGGCTCCAACATGCGTATTTTAAACAATTCTTTCTAAGTGATACCCTATTTAGGTTGGAGGCGTAAAATTTTGCATACTTATAGCTGAATACCTCACATGAAACGACAAATCATAAAATTTTCAAAAAGTCGCACATTTAACCCTTTGGACTCCCACATGTGTATTTTAAAAAATTCTTTCTAAGTGAGCCCCTATTTAGGTTGGAGGCATGAAATTTTACACACATATAGCTGAGCACCTCGCATCAAACGACAAATCATAAAATTTTCAAAAAGTCGCATATTTAACCCTTTGGACTCCCACATGTGTATTTTAAAAAATTCTTTCTAAGTGAGCCCCTATTTAGGTTGGAGGCATGAAATTTTACACACATATAGCTGAGCACCTCGCATCAAACGACAAATCATAAAATTTTCAAAAAGCCCTACATTTAACCCTTTGGGCTCCCACATGTGTATATTAAACAAGTCATTATAAGTGAGCACCTATTTAGGTTGGGGGCGTGAAATTTTTCATATTTATAGCTGAGCACCTCGCATCAAACGACAAATCATAAAATTTTCATAAAGTCGTACATTTAACCCTTTGGCTTCCCACATGTGTATTTTAAACAATTCTTTCAAAGTGAGCCCCTAATTAGGTTGGAGGTGTGAAATTTTGCATACTTATAGCTGAACACCTCACATCAAACGACAAATCATAAAATTTTGAAACAGTCGTAAATTTAACTCTTTGGGGTCTCACATGTGTATTTTAAACAATCCTATCTAAGTGAGCCCCTAATTAGGTTTGAGGCTTGAAATTTTGCATACTTATAGCTGGACACCTCATATCAAATGAAAAACCATAAAATTTTGAAAAAGTCGTACATTTAACCCTTTGGTTTCCCACATGTATATTTTAAACAATTCTTTCTAAGTGAGCCCCTAATTAGGTTGGAGGCGTGACATTTTGCATACTTATAGCTGAGCACCTCACATCAAACGACAAATAATAAGATTTTGAAAAAGTCTAATATTTAATCCTCTGGGCTCCAACTTGTGTATTTTAAGCAATGTTTCTAACTCATCTCCTAATTAAGTTGGAGACTTGAAAGTTTGCATACTTATAGCTGAACACTTGCGATAACACGATAAATTATAAAATTTTGAAAAAGTCATATTTAACCCTCCAGTCTCTAACATCTGTATTTTAAGCATTTTTTCTGACTCAGCCCCTAATTAAGTTGGAGACATGAAATTTTGCATACTTATAGCTGAACACCTCACATCAAACGACAAATAATAAAATTTTGAAAAAGTCGTACATTTAACCCTTTGGGTTCCCACATGTGTATTTTAAATAATTCTTTCTAAGTGAGTTCCTAATTAGGTTGGAGGCGTGAAATTTTGCATACTTATAGCTGAGCTCGTCACATCAAACGGCAAATAATAAAATTTTGAAAAAGTCGTACATTTAACCCTTTGGGCTCCCACATGTGTATTTTAAACAATTCTTTCTAAGTGAGCCCCTAATCAGGTTGGAGGAGTGAAATTTCGCATACTTATAGCTGAATACCTCATATCAAACGACAAATCATAAAATTTTTAAAAAGTCGTACATTTAACCCTTTGGGCTCCCACATGTGTATTTTAAACAATTCTTTCTAATTGAGTCCTTAATTAGTTTGCAGGCGCGAAATTTTGCGTACTTATAGATGGACACCTCAGATCAAACGACAAATCATAAAATTTTGAAAAAGTCGTACATTTAACCCTTTGGGCTCCCACATGTGTATTTTAAACAATTCTTTCTAAGTGAGTCCCTAATTAGGTTGCAGGCGTGAAATTTTGCGTACTTATAGATGGATACCTCAGATGAAACGATAAATGATAAAATTTTGAAAAAATCGTACATTTAACCCTTTGGGCTCCGACATGTGTATTTTAAACAATTCTTTCTATGTGAGTCTCTAATTAGGTTGGAGGCGTGATATTTTACATACTTATAGCTGAATACCTCACATGAAACGACAAATAATAAAATTTTCAAAAAGTCGCACTTTTAACCTTTTGGACTCCCACATGTGTATTTTAAACAATTCATTATAAGTGAGCACCTATTTATGTTGGGGGCGTGAAATTTTTCATATTTATAGCTGAGCACCTCGCATCAGACGACAAATCATAAAATTTTCAAAAAGTCGTACATTTAACCCTTTGGCCTCCCACATGTGTATTTTAAACAATTCTTTCAAAGTGAGCCCCTAATTAGGTTGGAGGAGTGAAATTTTGCATACTTACAGCTGAACACCTCACATCAAACGACCAATCATAAAATTTTGAAAAAGTCGTAAATTTAACCCTTTGGGGTCTCACATGTGTATTTTAAGCAATCCTTTCTAAGTGAGCCCATAATTAGGTTTGAGGCGTGAAATTTTGCATACTTATAGCTGAACACCTCATATCAAATGACAAATCATAAAATTTCGAAAAAGTCGTACATTTAACCCTTTGGTTTCCCACATGTATATTTTAAACAATTCTTTCTAAGTGAGCCCCTAATTAGGTTGGAGGCGTGACATTTTGCATACTTATAGCTGAGCACCTCACATCAAACGACAAATAATAAAATTTTGAAAAAGTCTAATATTTAATCCTCTGGGCTCTAACTTGTGTATTTTAAGCAATTTTTCTGACTCAGCCCCTAATTAAGTTGGAGAAATGAAGTTTTGCATACTTATAGCTGAACACCTCACATCAAACGACAAATAATAAAATTTTGAAAAAGTCGTACATTTAACCCTTTGGGTTCCCACATGTGTATTTTAAATAATTCTTTCTAAGTGAGTTCCTAATTAGGTTGGAGGCGTGAAATTTTGCATACTTATAGCTGAGCTCGTCACATCAAACGGCAAATAATAAAATTTTGAAAAAGTCGTACATTTAACCCTTTGGGCTCCCACATGTGTATTTTAAACAATTCTTTCTAAGTGAGCCCCTAATCAGGTTGGAGGAGTGAAATTTCGCATACTTATAGCTGAATACCTCATATCAAACGACAAATCATAAAATTTTTAAAAAGTCGTACATTTAACCCTTTGGGCTCCCACATGTGTATTTTAAACAATTCTTTCTAATTGAGTCCTTAATTAGTTTGCAGGCGCGAAATTTTGCGTACTTATAGATGGACACCTCAGATCAAACGACAAATCATAAAATTTTGAAAAAGTCGTACATTTAACCCTTTGGGCTCCCACATGTGTATTTTAAACAATTCTTTCTAAGTGAGTCCCTAATTAGGTTGCAGGCGTGAAATTTTGCGTACTTATAGATGGATACCTCAGATGAAACGATAAATGATAAAATTTTGAAAAAATCGTACATTTAACCCTTTGGGCTCCGACATGTGTATTTTAAACAATTCTTTCTATGTGAGTCTCTAATTAGGTTGGAGGCGTGATATTTTACATACTTATAGCTGAATACCTCACATGAAACGACAAATAATAAAATTTTCAAAAAGTCGCACTTTTAACCTTTTGGACTCCCACATGTGTATTTTAAACAATTCATTATAAGTGAGCACCTATTTATGTTGGGGGCGTGAAATTTTTCATATTTATAGCTGAGCACCTCGCATCAGACGACAAATCATAAAATTTTCAAAAAGTCGTACATTTAACCCTTTGGCCTCCCACATGTGTATTTTAAACAATTCTTTCAAAGTGAGCCCCTAATTAGGTTGGAGGAGTGAAATTTTGCATACTTACAGCTGAACACCTCACATCAAACGACCAATCATAAAATTTTGAAAAAGTCGTAAATTTAACCCTTTGGGGTCTCACATGTGTATTTTAAGCAATCCTTTCTAAGTGAGCCCATAATTAGGTTTGAGGCGTGAAATTTTGCATACTTATAGCTGAACACCTCATATCAAATGACAAATCATAAAATTTCGAAAAAGTCGTACATTTAACCCTTTGGTTTCCCACATGTATATTTTAAACAATTCTTTCTAAGTGAGCCCCTAATTAGGTTGGAGGCGTGACATTTTGCATACTTACAGCTGAGCACCTCACATCAAACGACAAATAATAAAATTTTGAAAAAGTCTAATATTTAATCCTCTGGGCTCTAACTTGTGTATTTTAAGCAATTTTTCTGACTCAGCCCCTAATTAAGTTGGAGAAATGAAGTTTTGCATACTTATAGCTGAACACCTCACATCAAACGACAAATAATAAAATTTTGAAAAAGTCGTACATTTAACCCTTTGGGCTCCCACATGTGTATTTTAAACAATTCTTTCTAAGTGAGCCCCTAATTACGTTGTATGAGTGAAATTTTGCATACTTATAGCTGAACACCTCACATCAAACGACAAATAATAAAATTTTGAAAAAGTCGTACATTTAACCCTTTGGGTTCCCACATGTGTACTTTAAATAATTCTTTCTAAGTGAGCCCCTAATCAGGTTGGAGGCGTGAAATTTTGCGTACTTATAGCTGAGCACCTCACATTAAACGACAAATCATAAAATTTTCAAAAAGTCGTACATTTAACCCTTTGGGCTCCCACATGTGTATTTTAAACAATTCTTTCTAAGTGTGCCCTTAATTATGTTGGAGGCGTGAAATTTTGCATACTTATAGCTGAGCACCTCGCATCAAAGGACAAAACACAAAATTTTCAAAAAGTCGTACATTTAATACTTTGTGCTCCCACATGTGTATTTTAAACAATTCTTTCTAAGTGAGCGCCTAATTAGGTTGGAGGCGTGAAAGTTTGCATACTTATAGCTGAGCACCTCACATCAAACGGCAAATTATACAATTTTCAAAAAGTCGTACATTTAACACTTTGTGCTCCCACATGTGTATTTTATACAAGTCTTTCTAAGTGAGCCCCTAAATAGGTTAGAGGAGTGAAATTTTGCATACTTTTAGCTGAACACCTCACATCAAACGGCAAATTATAAAATTTTGAAAAAGTCGTACATTTAAACATTTGGGCTCGAACATGCATATTTTAAACAATTCTTTCTAAGTGATACCCTAATTAGGTTGAAGGCGTAAAATTTTGCATACTTATAGCTGAATACCTCACATGAAACGACAAATCACAAAATTTTCAAAGAGTCGCACATTTTACCCTTTGGACTCCCACATGTGTATTTTAAAAAATTCTTTCTAAGTGAGCCCCTATTTAGGTTGGAAGCATGAAATTTTACACACATATAGCTGAGCACCTCGCATCAAACGACAAATCATAAAATTTTCAAAAAGTCCTACATTTAACCATTTTGGCTCCCACATGTGTATTTTAAACAATTCATTATAAGTGAGCACCTATTTAGGTTGGGGGCGTGAAATTTTTCATATTTATAGCTGAGCACCTCGCATCAGACGACAAATCATAAAATTTTCAAAAAGTCGTACATTTAACCCTTTGGCCTCCCACATGTGTATTTTAAACTATTCTTTCAAAGTGAGCCCATAATTAGGTTTGAGGCGTGAAATTTTGCATACTTATAGCTGAACACCTCATATCAAATGACAAACCATAAAATTTTGAAAAAGTCGTACATTTAACCCTTTGGTTTCCCACATGTATATTTTAAACAATTCTTTCTAAGTGAGCCCCTAATTAGGTTGGAGGCGTGACATTTTGCATACTTATAGCTGAGCACCTCACATCAAACAACAAATCATAAAATTTTGAAAAAGTCGTAAATTTAACCCTTTGGGGTCTCACATGTGTATTTTAAACAATCCTTTCTAAGTGAGCCCATAATTAGTTTTGAGGCGTGAATTTTTGCATACTTATAGCTGAACACCTCATATCAAATGACAAACCATAAAATTTTGAAAAAGTCGTACATTTAACCCTTTGGTTTCCCACATGTATATTTTAAACAATTCTTTCTAAGTGAGCCCCTAATTAGGTTGGAGGCGTGACATTTTGCATACTTATATCTGAGCACCTCACATCAAACGACAAATAATAAAATTTTGAAAAAGTCTAATATTTAATCCTCTGGGCTCTAACTTGTGTATTTTAAGCAATTTTTCTAACTCATCTCCTAATTAAGTTGGAGACTTGAAAGTTTCCATACTTATAGCTGAACACTTGCGATAACACGATAAATTATAAAATTTTGAAAAAGTCTTATTTAACCCTCCAGTCTCTAACTTCTGTATTTTAAGCATTTTTTTGACTCAGCCCCTAATTAAGTTGGAGACATGAAATTTTGCATACTTATAGCTGAACACCTCACATCAAACGACAAATAATAAAATTTTGAAAAAGTCGTACATTTAACCCTTTGGGCTCCCACATGTGTATTTTAAACAATTCTTTCTAAGTGAGCCCCTAATTACGTTGGAGGAGTTAAATTTTGCATACTTATAGCTGAACACCTCATATCAAACGACAAATAATAAAATTTTGAAAAAGTCGTACATTTAGCCCTTTGGGTTCCCACATGTGTATTTTAAATAATTCTTTCTCAGTGAGCCCCTAATTAGGTTGGAGGCGTGAAATTTTGCATACTTATAGCTGAGCACCTCACATTAAACGACAAATCATAAAATTTTCAAAAAGTCGTACATTTAACCCTTTGGGCTCCCACATGTGTATTTTAAACAATTCTTTCTAAGTGTGCCCTTAATTATGTTGGAGGCGTGAAATTTTGCATACTTATAGCTGAGCACATCGTATCAAACGACAAATCACAAAAATTTCAAAAAGTCGTACATTTAATCCTTTGTGCTCCCACATGTGCATTTTAAACAATTTTTTCTAAGTGAGCACCTAATTAGGTTGGAGGCGTGAAATTTTGCATACTTATAGCTGAGCACCTCACATCAAACGGCAAATTATACAATTTTCAAAAAGTCGTACATTTAACCCTTTGTGCTCCCACATGTGTATTTTATACAAGTCTTTCTAAGTGAGCCCCTAAATAGGTTGGAGGAGTGAAATTTTGCATACTTTTAGCTGAACACCTCACATCAAACGGCAAATTATAAAATTTTGAAAAAGTCGTACATTTAAACATTTGGGCTCCAACATGCGTATTTTAAACAATTCTTTCTAAGTGATACCCTATTTAGGTTGGAGGCGTAAAATTTTGCATACTTATAGCTGAATACCTCACATGAAACGACAAATCATAAAATTTTCAAAAAGTCGCACATTTAACCCTTTGGACTCCCACATGTGTATTTTAAAAAATTCTTTCTAAGTGAGCCCCTATTTAGGTTGGAGGCATGGAATTTTACACACATATAGCTGAGCACCTCGCATCAAACGACAAATCATAAAATTTTCAAAAAGTCGCACATTTAACCCTTTGGACTCCCACATGTGTATTTTAAAAAATTCTTTCTAAGTGAGCCCCTATTTAGGTTGGAGGCATGAAATTTTACACACATATAGCTGAGCACCTCGCATCAAACGACAAATCATAAAATTTTCAAAAAGTCCTACATTTAACCCTTTGGGCTCCCACATGTGTATATTAAACAAGTCATTATAAGTGAGCACCTATTTAGGTTGGGGGCGTGAAATTTTTCATATTTATAGCTGAGCACCTCGCATCAAACGACAAATCATAAAATTTTCATAAGGTCGTACATTTAACCCTTTGGCTTCCCACATGTGTATTTTAAACAATTCTTTCAAAGTGAGCCCCTAATTAGGTTGGAGGAGTGAAATTTTGCATACTTATAGCTGAACACCTCACATCAAACGACAAATCATAAAATTTTGAAACAGTCGTAAATTTAACTCTTTGGGGTCTCACATGTGTATTTTAAACAATCCTTTCTAAGTGAGCCCCTAATTAGGTTTGAGGCTTGAAATTTTGCATACTTATAGCTGGACACCTCATATCAAATGAAAAACCATAAAATTTTGAAAAAGTCGTACATTTAACCCTTTGGTTTCCCACATGTATATTTTAAACAATTCTTTCTAAGTGAGCCCCTAATTAGGTTGGAGGCGTGACATTTTGCATACTTATAGCTGAGCACCTCACATCAAACGACAAATAATAAGATTTTGAAAAAGTCTAATATTTAATCCTCTGGGCTCCAACTTGTGTATTTTAAGCAATGTTTCTAACTCATCTCTTAATTAAGTTGGAGACTTGAAAGTTTGCATACTTATAGCTGAACACTTGCGATAACACGATAAATTATAAAATTTTGAAAAAGTCATATTTAACCCTCCAGTCTCTAACATCTGTATTTTAAGCATTTTTTCTGACTCAGCCCCTAATTAAGTTGGAGACATGAAATTTTGCATACTTATAGCTGAACACCTCACATCAAACGACAAATAATAAAATTTTGAAAAAGTCGTACATTTAACCCTTTGGGTTCCCACATGTGTATTTTAAATAATTCTTTCTAAGTGAGTTCCTAATTAGGTTGGAGGCGTGAAATTTTGCATACTTATAGCTGAGCTCGTCACATCAAACGGCAAATAATAAAATTTTGAAAAAGTCGTACATTTAACCCTTTGGGCTCCCACATGTGTATTTTAAACAATTCTTTGTAAGTGAGCCCCTAATTAGGTTGGAGGAGTGAAATTTCGCATACTTATAGCTGAATACCTCATATCAAACGACAAATCATAAAATTTTTAAAAAGTCGTACATTTAACCCTTTGGGCTCCCAAATGTGTATTTTAAACAATTCTTTCTAATTGAGTCCTTAATTAGTTTGCAGGCGCGAAATTTTGCGTACTTATAGATGGACACCTCAGATCAAACGACAAATCATAAAATTTTGAAAAAGTCGTACATTTAACCCTTTGGGCTCCCACATGTGTATTTTAAACAATTCTTTCTAAGTGAGTCCCTAATTAGGTTGCAGGCGTGAAATTTTGCGTACTTATAGATGGATACCTCAGATGAAACGATAAATGATAAAATTTTGAAAAAATCGTACATTTAACCCTTTGGGCTCCGACATGTGTATTTTAAACAATTCTTTCTATGTTAGTCTCTAATTAGGTTGGAGGCGTGATAT
This sequence comes from Maratus speciosus, assembly GCA_963932465.1. Lineage (NCBI taxonomy): Eukaryota > Metazoa > Arthropoda > Arachnida > Araneae > Salticidae > Maratus > Maratus speciosus. The sequence goes on along the minus strand of CAWVRF010001228.1, from coordinate 87,161 downwards.
TTTACATACTTATAGCTGAATACCTCACATGAAACGACAAATAATAAAATTTTCAAAAAGTCGCACTTTTAACCTTTTGGACTCCCACATGTGTATTTTAAACAATTCATTATAAGTGAGCACCTATTTATGTTGGGGGCGTGAAATTTTTCATATTTATAGCTGAGCACCTCGCATCAGACGACAAATCATAAAATTTTCAAAAAGTCGTACATTTAACCCTTTGGCCTCCCACATGTGTATTTTAAACAATTCTTTCAAAGTGAGCCCCTAATTAGGTTGGAGGAGTGAAATTTTGCATACTTATAGCTGAACACCTCACATCAAACGACAAATCAGGAAATTTTGAAAAAGTCGTAAATTTAACCCTTTGGGGTCTCACATGTGTATTTTAAACAATCCTTTCTAAGTGAGCCCATAATTAGGTGTGAGGCGTGAAATTTTGCATACTTATAGCTGAACACCTCATATCAAATGACAAACCATAAAATTTTGAAAAAGTCGTACATTTAACCCTTTGGTTTCCCACATGTATATTTTAAACAATTCTTTCTAAGTGAGCCCGTAATTAGGTTGGAGGCGTGACATTTTGCATACTTATAGCTGAGCACCTCACATCAAACGACAAATAATAAAATTTTGAAAAAGTCTAATATTTAATCCTCTGGGCTCTAACTTGTGTATTTTAAGCAATTTTTCTAACTCATCTCCTAATTAAGTTGGAGACTTGAAAGTTTGCATACTTATAGCTGAACACTTACGATAACACGATAAATTATAAAATTTTGAAAAAGTCATATTTAACCCTCCAGTCTCTAACTTCTGTATTTTAAGCATTTTTCTGACTCAGCCCGTAATTAAGTTGGAGAAATGAAATTTTGCATACTTATAGCTGAACACCTCACATCAAACGACAAATAATAAAATTTTGAAAAAGTCGTACATTTAACCCTTTGGGCTCCCACATGTGTATTTTAAACAATTCTTTATAAGTGAGCCCCTAATTACGTTGGAGGAGTGAAATTTTGCATACTTATAGCTGAACACCTCACATCAAACGACAAATAATAAAATTTTGAAAAAGTCGTACATTTAACACTTTGCGTTCCCACATGTGTATTTTAAATAATTCTTTCTAAGTGAGCCCCTAATCAGGTTGGAGGCGTGAAATTTTGCGTACTTATAGCTGAGCACCTCACATTAAACGACAAATCATAAAATTTTCAAAAAGTCGTACATTTAACCCTTTGGGCTCCCACATGTGTATTTTAAAAAATTCTTTCTAAGTGAGCCCCTATTTAGGTTGGAGGCATGAAATTTTACACACATATAGCTGAGCACCTCGCATCAAACGACAAATCATAAAATTTTCAAAAAGTCGCACATTTAACCCTTTGGACTCCCACATGTGTATTTTAAAAAATTCTTTCTAAGTGAGCCCCTATTTAGGTTGGAGGCATGAAATTTTACACACATATAGCTGAGCACCTCGCATCAAACGACAAATCATAAAATTTTCAAAAAGTCCTACATTTAACCCTTTGGGCTCCCACATGTGTATATTAAACAAGTCATTATAAGTGAGCACCTATTTAGGTTGGGGGCGTGAAATTTTTCATATTTATAGCTGAGCACCTCGCATCAAACGACAAATCATAAAATTTTCATAAAGTCGTACATTTAACCCTTTGGCTTCCCACATGTGTATTTTAAACAATTCTTTCAAAGTGAGCCCCTAATTAGGTTGGAGGAGTGAAATTTTGCATACTTATAGCTGAACACCTCACATCAAACGACAAATCATAAAATTTTGAAACAGTCGTAAATTTAACTCTTTGGGGTCTCACATGTGTATTTTAAACAATCCTTTCTAAGTGAGCCCCTAATTAGGTTTGAGGCTTGAAATTTTGCATACTTATAGCTGGACACCTCATATCAAATGAAAAACCATAAAATTTTGAAAAAGTCGTACATTTAACCCTTTGGTTTCCCACATGTATATTTTAAACAATTCTTTCTAAGTGAGCCCCTAATTAGGTTGGAGGCGTGACATTTTGCATACTTATAGCTGAGCACCTCACATCAAACGACAAATAATAAGATTTTGAAAAAGTCTAATATTTAATCCTCTGGGCTCCAACTTGTGTATTTTAAGCAATGTTTCTAACTCATCTCCTAATTAAGTTGGAGACTTGAAAGTTTGCATACTTATAGCTGAACACTTGCGATAACACGATAAATTATAAAATTTTGAAAAAGTCATATTTAACCCTCCAGTCTCTAACATCTGTATTTTAAGCATTTTTTCTGACTCAGCCCCTAATTAAGTTGGAGACATGAAATTTTGCATACTTATAGCTGAACACCTCACATCAAACGACAAATAATAAAATTTTGAAAAAGTCGTACATTTAACCCTTTGGGTTCCCACATGTGTATTTTAAATAATTCTTTCTAAGTGAGTTCCTAATTAGGTTGGAGGCGTGAAATTTTGCATACTTATAGCTGAGCTCGTCACATCAAACGGCAAATAATAAAATTTTGAAAAAGTCGTACATTTAACCCTTTGGGCTCCCACATGTGTATTTTAAACAATTCTTTCTAAGTGAGCCCCTAATCAGGTTGGAGGAGTGAAATTTCGCATACTTATAGCTGAATACCTCATATCAAACGACAAATCATAAAATTTTTAAAAAGTCGTACATTTAACCCTTTGGGCTCCCACATGTGTATTTTAAACAATTCTTTCTAATTGAGTCCTTAATTAGTTTGCAGGCGCGAAATTTTGCGTACTTATAGATGGACACCTCAGATCAAACGACAAATCATAAAATTTTGAAAAAGTCGTACATTTAACCCTTTGGGCTCCCACATGTGTATTTTAAACAATTCTTTCTAAGTGAGTCCCTAATTAGGTTGCAGGCGTGAAATTTTGCGTACTTATAGATGGATACCTCAGATGAAACGATAAATGATAAAATTTTGAAAAAATCGTACATTTAACCCTTTGGGCTCCGAAATGTGTATTTTAAACAATTCTTTCTATGTTAGTCTCTAATTAGGTTGGAGGCGTGATATTTTACATACTTATAGCTGAATACCTCACATGAAACGACAAATAATAAAATTTTCAAAAAGTCGCACTTTTAAGCTTTTGGACTCCCACATGTGTATTTTAAACAATTCATTATAAGTGAGCACCTATTTATGTTGGGGGCGTGAAATTTTGCATACTTATAGCTGAACACCTCACATCAAACGACAAATCATAAAATTTTGAAAAAGTCGTACATTTAACCCTTTGGGGTCTCACATGTGTATTTTAAACAATCCTTTCTAAGTGAGCCCATAATTAGGTGTGAGGCGTGAAATTTTGCATACTTATAGCTGAACACCTCATATCAAATGACAAACCATAAAATTTTGAAAAAGTCGTACATTTAACCCTTTGGTTTCCCACATGTATATTTTAAACAATTCTTTCTAAGTGAGCCCCTAATTAGGTTGGAGGCGTGACATTTTGCATACTTATAGCTGAGCACCTCACATCAAACGACAAATAATAAAATTTTGAAAAAGTCTAATATGTAATCCTCTGGGCTCTAACTTGTGTATTTTAAGCAATTTTTCTAACTCATCTCCTAATTAAGTTGGAGACTTGAAAGTTTGCATACTTATAGCTGAACACTTACGATAACACGATAAATTATAAAATTTTGAAAAAGTCCTATTTAACCCTCCAGTCTCTAACTTCTGTATTTTAAGCATTTTTCTGACTCAGCCCGTAATTAAGTTGGAGAAATGAAATTTTGCATACTTATAGCTGAACACCTCACATCAAACGACAAATAATAAAATTTTGAAAAAGTCGTACATTTAACCCTTTGGGCTCCCACATGTGTATTTTAAACAATTCTTTATAAGTGAGCCCCTAATTACGTTGGAGGAGTGAAATTTTGCATACTTATAGCTGAACACCTCACATCAAACGACAAATAATAAAATTTTGAAAAAGTCGTACATTTAACACTTTGCGTTCCCACATGTGTATTTTAAATAATTTTTTCTAAGTGAGCCCCTAATCAGGTTGGAGGCGTGAAATTTTGCGTACTTATAGCTGAGCACCTCACATTAAACGACAAATCATAAAATTTTCAAAAAGTCGTACATTTAACCCTTTGGGCTCCCACATGTGTATTTTAAACAATTCTTTCTAAGTGTGCCCTTAATTATGTTGGAGGCGTGAAATTTTGCATACTTATAGCTGAGCACCTCGCATCAAACGACAAAACACAAAATTTTCAAAAAGTCGTACATTTAATCCTTTGTGCTCCCACATGTGTATTTTAAACAATTCTTTCTAAGTGAGCGCCTAATTAGGTTGGAGGCGTGAAATTTTGCATACTTATAGCTGAGCACCTCACATGAAATGACAAACCATAATATTTTCAAAAAGTCGTACATTTAACCCTTTGTGCTCCCACATGTGTATTTTATACAAGTCTTTCTAAGTGAGCCCCTAAATAGGTTGGAGGAGTGAAATTTTGCATACTTTTAGCTGAACACCTCACATCAAACGGCAAATTATAAAATTTTGAAAAAGTCGTACATTTAAACATTTGGGCTCCAACATGCATATTTTAAACAATTCTTTCTAAGTGATACCCTATTTAGGTTGGAGGCGTAAAATTTTTCATACTTATAGCTGAATACCTCACATGAAACGACAAATCACAAAATTTTCAAAAAGTCGCACATTTTACCCTTTGGACTCCCACATGTGTATTTTAAAAAATTCTTTCTAAGTGAGCCCCTATTTAGGTTGGAAGCATGAAATTTTACACGCATATAGCTGAGCACCTCGCATCAAACGACAAATCATAAAATTTTCAAAAAGTCCTACATTTAACCCTTTTGGCTCCCACATGTATATTTTAAACAATTCATTATAAGTGAGCCCATAATTAGGTTTGAGGCGTGAAATTTTGCATACTTATAGCTGAACACCTCATATCAAATGACAAACCATAAAATTTTGAAAAAGTCGTACATTTAACCCTTTGGTTTCCCACATGTATATTTTAAACAATTCTTTCTAAGTGAGGCCCTAATTAGGTTGGAGGCGTGACATTTTGCATACTTATAGCTGAGCACCTCACATCAAACGACATATCATAAAATTTTGAAAAAGTCGTAAATTTAACCCTTTGGGGTCTCACATGTGTATTTTAAACAATCCTTTCTAAGTGAGCCCATATTTAGTTTTGAGGCGTGAAATTTTGCATACTTATAGCTGAACACCTCATATCAAATGACAAACCATAAAATTTTGAAAAAGTCGTACATTTAACCCTTTGGATTCCCACATGTATATTTTAAACAATTCTTTCTAAGTGAGCCCCTAATTAGGTTGGAGGCGTGACATTTTGCATACTTATAGCTGAGCACCTCACATCAAACGACATATCATAAAATTTTGAAAAAGTCGTAAATTTAACCCTTTGGGGTCTCACATGTGTATTTTAAACAATCCTTTCTAAGTGAGCCCATAATTAGGTGTGAGGCGTGAAATTTTGCATACTTATAGCTGAACACCTCATATCAAATGACAAACCATAAAATTTTGAAAAAGTCGTACATTTAACCCTTTGGTTTCCCACATGTATATTTTAAACAATTCTTTCTAAGTGAGCCCCTAATTAGGTTGGAGGCGTGACATTTTGCATACTTATAGCTGAGCACCTCACATCAAACGACAAATAATAAAATTTTGAAAAAGTCTAATATTTAATCCTCTGGGCTCTAACTTGTGTATTTTAAGCAATTTTTCTAACTCATCTCCTAATTAAGTTGGAGACTTGAAAGTTTGCATACTTATAGCTGAACACTTACGATAACACGATAAATTATAAAATTTTGAAAAAGTCATATTTAACCCTCCAGTCTCTAACTTCTGTATTTTAAGCATTTTTCTGACTCAGCCCGTAATTAAGTTGGAGAAATGAAATTTTGCATACTTATAGCTGAACACCTCACATCAAACGACAAATAATAAAATTTTGAAAAAGTCGTACATTTAACCCTTTGGGCTCCCACATGTGTATTTTAAACAATTCTTTATAAGTGAGCCCCTAATTACGTTGGAGGAGTGAAATTTTGCATACTTATAGCTGAACACCTCACATCAAACGACAAATAATAAAATTTTGAAAAAGTCGTACATTTAACACTTTGCGTTCCCACATGTGTATTTTAAATAATTCTTTCTAAGTGAGCCCCTAATCAGGTTGGAGGCGTGAAATTTTGCGTACTTATAGCTGAGCACCTCACATTAAACGACAAATCATAAAATTTTCAAAAAGTCGTACATTTAACCCTTTGGGCTCCCACATGTGTATTTTAAAAAATTCTTTCTAAGTGAGCCCCTATTTAGGTTGGAGGCATGAAATTTTACACACATATAGCTGAGCACCTCGCATCAAACGACAAATCATAAAATTTTCAAAAAGTCGCACATTTAACCCTTTGGACTCCCACATGTGTATTTTAAAAAATTCTTTCTAAGTGAGCCCCTATTTAGGTTGGAGGCATGAAATTTTACACACATATAGCTGAGCACCTCGCATCAAACGACAAATCATAAAATTTTCAAAAAGTCCTACATTTAACCCTTTGGGCTCCCACATGTGTATATTAAACAAGTCATTATAAGTGAGCACCTATTTAGGTTGGGGGCGTGAAATTTTTCATATTTATAGCTGAGCACCTCGCATCAAACGACAAATCATAAAATTTTCATAAGGTCGTACATTTAACCCTTTGGCTTCCCACATGTGTATTTTAAACAATTCTTTCAAAGTGAGCCCCTAATTAGGTTGGAGGAGTGAAATTTTGCATACTTATAGCTGAACACCTCACATCAAACGACAAATCATAAAATTTTGAAACAGTCGTAAATTTAACTCTTTGGGGTCTCACATGTGTATTTTAAACAATCCTTTCTAAGTGAGCCCCTAATTAGGTTTGAGGCTTGAAATTTTGCATACTTATAGCTGGACACCTCATATCAAATGAAAAACCATAAAATTTTGAAAAAGTCGTACATTTAACCCTTTGGTTTCCCACATGTATATTTTAAACAATTCTTTCTAAGTGAGCCCCTAATTAGGTTGGAGGCGTGACATTTTGCATACTTATAGCTGAGCACCTCACATCAAACGACAAATAATAAGATTTTGAAAAAGTCTAATATTTAATCCTCTGGGCTCCAACTTGTGTATTTTAAGCAATGTTTCTAACTCATCTCCTAATTAAGTTGGAGACTTGAAAGTTTGCATACTTATAGCTGAACACTTGCGATAACACGATAAATTATAAAATTTTGAAAAAGTCATATTTAACCCTCCAGTCTCTAACATCTGTATTTTAAGCATTTTTTCTGACTCAGCCCCTAATTAAGTTGGAGACATGAAATTTTGCATACTTATAGCTGAACACCTCACATCAAACGACAAATAATAAAATTTTGAAAAAGTCGTACATTTAACCCTTTGGGTTCCCACATGTGTATTTTAAATAATTCTTTCTAAGTGAGTTCCTAATTAGGTTGGAGGCGTGAAATTTTGCATACTTATAGCTGAGCTCGTCACATCAAACGGCAAATAATAAAATTTTGAAAAAGTCGTACATTTAACCCTTTGGGCTCCCACATGTGTATTTTAAACAATTCTTTCTAAGTGAGCCCCTAATCAGGTTGGAGGAGTGAAATTTCGCATACTTATAGCTGAATACCTCATATCAAACGACAAATCATAAAATTTTTAAAAAGTCGTACATTTAACCCTTTGGGCTCCCACATGTGTATTTTAAACAATTCTTTCTAATTGAGTCCTTAATTAGTTTGCAGGCGCGAAATTTTGCGTACTTATAGATGGACACCTCAGATCAAACGACAAATCATAAAATTTTGAAAAAGTCGTACATTTAACCCTTTGGGCTCCCACATGTGTATTTTAAACAATTCTTTCTAAGTGAGTCCCTAATTAGGTTGCAGGCGTGAAATTTTGCGTACTTATAGATGGATACCTCAGATGAAACGATAAATGATAAAATTTTGAAAAAATCGTACATTTAACCCTTTGGGCTCCGAAATGTGTATTTTAAACAATTCTTTCTATGTTAGTCTCTAATTAGGTTGGAGGCGTGATATTTTACATACTTATAGCTGAATACCTCACATGAAACGACAAATAATAAAATTTTCAAAAAGTCGCACTTTTAACCTTTTGGACTCCCACATGTGTATTTTAAACAATTCATTATAAGTGAGCACCTATTTATGTTGGGGGCGTGAAATTTTGCATACTTATAGCTGAACACCTCACATCAAACGACAAATAATAAAATTTTGAAAAAGTCTAATATTTAATCCTCTGGGCTCTAACTTGTGTATTTTAAGCAATTTTTCTAACTCATCTCCTAATTAAGTTGGAGACTTGAAAGTTTCCATACTTATAGCTGAACACTTGCGATAACACGATAAATTATAAAATTTTGAAAAAGTCTTATTTAACCCTCCAGTCTCTAACTTCTGTATTTTAAGCATTTTTTTGACTCAGCCCCTAATTAAGTTGGAGACATGAAATTTTGCATACTTATAGCTGAACACCTCACATCAAACGACAAATAATAAAATTTTGAAAAAGTCGTACATTTAACCCTTTGGGCTCCCACATGTGTATTTTAAACAATTCTTTCTAAGTGAGCCCCTAATTACGTTGGAGGAGTTAAATTTTGCATACTTATAGCTGAACACCTCATATCAAACGACAAATAATAAAATTTTGAAAAAGTCGTACATTTAGCCCTTTGGGTTCCCACATGTGTATTTTAAACAATTCTTTCTAAGTGAGCCCCTAATTACGTTGGAGGAGTTAAATTTTGCATACTTATAGCTGAACACCTCATATCAAACGACAAATAATAAAATTTTGAAAAAGTCGTACATTTAGCCCTTTGGGTTCCCACATGTGTATTTTAAATAATTCTTTCTCAGTGAGCCCCTAATTAGGTTGGAGGCGTGAAATTTTGCATACTTATAGCTGAACACCTCACATCAAACGACAAATCATAAAATTTTGAAACAGTCGTAAATTTAACTCTTTGGGGTCTCACATGTGTATTTTAAACAATCCTTTCTAAGTGAGCCCCTAATTAGGTTTGAGGCTTGAAATTTTGCATACTTATAGCTGGACACCTCATATCAAATGAAAAACCATAAAATTTTGAAAAAGTCGTACATTTAACCCTTTGGTTTCCCACATGTATATTTTAAACAATTCTTTCTAAGTGAGCCCCTAATTAGGTTGGAGGCGTGACATTTTGCATACTTATAGCTGAGCACCTCACATCAAACGACAAATAATAAGATTTTGAAAAAGTCTAATATTTAATCCTCTGGGCTCCAACTTGTGTATTTTAAGCAATGTTTCTAACTCATCTCTTAATTAAGTTGGAGACTTGAAAGTTTGCATACTTATAGCTGAACACTTGCGATAACACGATAAATTATAAAATTTTGAAAAAGTCATATTTAACCCTCCAGTCTCTAACATCTGTATTTTAAGCATTTTTTCTGACTCAGCCCCTAATTAAGTTGGAGACATGAAATTTTGCATACTTATAGCTGAACACCTCACATCAAACGACAAATAATAAAATTTTGAAAAAGTCGTACATTTAACCCTTTGGGTTCCCACATGTGTATTTTAAATAATTCTTTCTAAGTGAGTTCCTAATTAGGTTGGAGGCGTGAAATTTTGCATACTTATAGCTGAGCTCGTCACATCAAACGGCAAATAATAAAATTTTGAAAAAGTCGTACATTTAACCCTTTGGGCTCCCACATGTGTATTTTAAACAATTCTTTGTAAGTGAGCCCCTAATTAGGTTGGAGGAGTGAAATTTCGCATACTTATAGCTGAATACCTCATATCAAACGACAAATCATAAAATTTTTAAAAAGTCGTACATTTAACCCTTTGGGCTCCCAAATGTGTATTTTAAACAATTCTTTCTAATTGAGTCCTTAATTAGTTTGCAGGCGCGAAATTTTGCGTACTTATAGATGGACACCTCAGATCAAACGACAAATCATAAAATTTTGAAAAAGTCGTACATTTAACCCTTTGGGCTCCCACATGTGTATTTTAAACAATTCTTTCTAAGTGAGTCCCTAATTAGGTTGCAGGCGTGAAATTTTGCGTACTTATAGATGGATACCTCAGATGAAACGATAAATGATAAAATTTTGAAAAAATCGTACATTTAACCCTTTGGGCTCCGACATGTGTATTTTAAACAATTCTTTCTATGTTAGTCTCTAATTAGGTTGGAGGCGTGATATTTTACATACTTATAGCTGAATACCTCACATGAAACGACAAATAATAAAATTTTCAAAAAGTCGCACTTTTAACCTTTTGGACTCCCACATGTGTATTTTAAACAATTCATTATAAGTGAGCACCTATTTATGTTGGGGGCGTGAAATTTTTCATATTTATAGCTGAGCACCTCGCATCAGACGACAAATCATAAAATTTTCAAAAAGTCGTACATTTAACCCTTTGGCCTCCCACATGTGTATTTTAAACAATTCTTTCAAAGTGAGCCCCTAATTAGGTTGGAGGAGTGAAATTTTGCATACTTATAGCTGAACACCTCACATCAAACGACAAATCAGGAAATTTTGAAAAAGTCGTAAATTTAACCCTTTGGGGTCTCACATGTGTATTTTAAACAATCCTTTCTAAGTGAGCCCATAATTAGGTGTGAGGCGTGAAATTTTGCATACTTATAGCTGAACACCTCATATCAAATGACAAACCATAAAATTTTGAAAAAGTCGTACATTTAACCCTTTGGTTTCCCACATGTATATTTTAAACAATTCTTTCTAAGTGAGCCCGTAATTAGGTTGGAGGCGTGACATTTTGCATACTTATAGCTGAGCACCTCACATCAAACGACAAATAATAAAATTTTGAAAAAGTCTAATATTTAATCCTCTGGGCTCTAACTTGTGTATTTTAAGCAATTTTTCTAACTCATCTCCTAATTAAGTTGGAGACTTGAAAGTTTGCATACTTATAGCTGAACACTTACGATAACACGATAAATTATAAAATTTTGAAAAAGTCATATTTAACCCTCCAGTCTCTAACTTCTGTATTTTAAGCATTTTTCTGACTCAGCCCGTAATTAAGTTGGAGAAATGAAATTTTGCATACTTATAGCTGAACACCTCACATCAAACGACAAATAATAAAATTTTGAAAAAGTCGTACATTTAACCCTTTGGGCTCCCACATGTGTATTTTAAACAATTCTTTATAAGTGAGCCCCTAATTACGTTGGAGGAGTGAAATTTTGCATACTTATAGCTGAACACCTCACATCAAACGACAAATAATAAAATTTTGAAAAAGTCGTACATTTAACACTTTGCGTTCCCACATGTGTATTTTAAATAATTCTTTCTAAGTGAGCCCCTAATCAGGTTGGAGGCGTGAAATTTTGCGTACTTATAGCTGAGCACCTCACATTAAACGACAAATCATAAAATTTTCAAAAAGTCGTACATTTAACCCTTTGGGCTCCCACATGTGTATTTTAAAAAATTCTTTCTAAGTGAGCCCCTATTTAGGTTGGAGGCATGAAATTTTACACACATATAGCTGAGCACCTCGCATCAAACGACAAATCATAAAATTTTCAAAAAGTCGCACATTTAACCCTTTGGACTCCCACATGTGTATTTTAAAAAATTCTTTCTAAGTGAGCCCCTATTTAGGTTGGAGGCATGAAATTTTACACACATATAGCTGAGCACCTCGCATCAAACGACAAATCATAAAATTTTCAAAAAGTCCTACATTTAACCCTTTGGGCTCCCACATGTGTATATTAAACAAGTCATTATAAGTGAGCACCTATTTAGGTTGGGGGCGTGAAATTTTTCATATTTATAGCTGAGCACCTCGCATCAAACGACAAATCATAAAATTTTCATAAAGTCGTACATTTAACCCTTTGGCTTCCCACATGTGTATTTTAAACAATTCTTTCAAAGTGAGCCCCTAATTAGGTTGGAGGAGTGAAATTTTGCATACTTATAGCTGAACACCTCACATCAAACGACAAATCATAAAATTTTGAAACAGTCGTAAATTTAACTCTTTGGGGTCTCACATGTGTATTTTAAACAATCCTTTCTAAGTGAGCCCCTAATTAGGTTTGAGGCTTGAAATTTTGCATACTTATAGCTGGACACCTCATATCAAATGAAAAACCATAAAATTTTGAAAAAGTCGTACATTTAACCCTTTGGTTTCCCACATGTATATTTTAAACAATTCTTTCTAAGTGAGCCCCTAATTAGGTTGGAGGCGTGACATTTTGCATACTTATAGCTGAGCACCTCACATCAAACGACAAATAATAAGATTTTGAAAAAGTCTAATATTTAATCCTCTGGGCTCCAACTTGTGTATTTTAAGCAATGTTTCTAACTCATCTCCTAATTAAGTTGGAGACTTGAAAGTTTGCATACTTATAGCTGAACACTTGCGATAACACGATAAATTATAAAATTTTGAAAAAGTCATATTTAACCCTCCAGTCTCTAACATCTGTATTTTAAGCATTTTTTCTGACTCAGCCCCTAATTAAGTTGGAGACATGAAATTTTGCATACTTATAGCTGAACACCTCACATCAAACGACAAATAATAAAATTTTGAAAAAGTCGTACATTTAACCCTTTGGGTTCCCACATGTGTATTTTAAATAATTCTTTCTAAGTGAGTTCCTAATTAGGTTGGAGGCGTGAAATTTTGCATACTTATAGCTGAGCTCGTCACATCAAACGGCAAATAATAAAATTTTGAAAAAGTCGTACATTTAACCCTTTGGGCTCCCACATGTGTATTTTAAACAATTCTTTCTAAGTGAGCCCCTAATCAGGTTGGAGGAGTGAAATTTCGCATACTTATAGCTGAATACCTCATATCAAACGACAAATCATAAAATTTTTAAAAAGTCGTACATTTAACCCTTTGGGCTCCCACATGTGTATTTTAAACAATTCTTTCTAATTGAGTCCTTAATTAGTTTGCAGGCGCGAAATTTTGCGTACTTATAGATGGACACCTCAGATCAAACGACAAATCATAAAATTTTGAAAAAGTCGTACATTTAACCCTTTGGGCTCCCACATGTGTATTTTAAACAATTCTTTCTAAGTGAGTCCCTAATTAGGTTGCAGGCGTGAAATTTTGCGTACTTATAGATGGATACCTCAGATGAAACGATAAATGATAAAATTTTGAAAAAATCGTACATTTAACCCTTTGGGCTCCGAAATGTGTATTTTAAACAATTCTTTCTATGTTAGTCTCTAATTAGGTTGGAGGCGTGATATTTTACATACTTATAGCTGAATACCTCACATGAAACGACAAATAATAAAATTTTCAAAAAGTCGCACTTTTAAGCTTTTGGACTCCCACATGTGTATTTTAAACAATTCATTATAAGTGAGCACCTATTTATGTTGGGGGCGTGAAATTTTGCATACTTATAGCTGAACACCTCACATCAAACGACAAATCATAAAATTTTGAAAAAGTCGTACATTTAACCCTTTGGGGTCTCACATGTGTATTTTAAACAATCCTTTCTAAGTGAGCCCATAATTAGGTGTGAGGCGTGAAATTTTGCATACTTATAGCTGAACACCTCATATCAAATGACAAACCATAAAATTTTGAAAAAGTCGTACATTTAACCCTTTGGTTTCCCACATGTATATTTTAAACAATTCTTTCTAAGTGAGCCCCTAATTAGGTTGGAGGCGTGACATTTTGCATACTTATAGCTGAGCACCTCACATCAAACGACAAATAATAAAATTTTGAAAAAGTCTAATATGTAATCCTCTGGGCTCTAACTTGTGTATTTTAAGCAATTTTTCTAACTCATCTCCTAATTAAGTTGGAGACTTGAAAGTTTGCATACTTATAGCTGAACACTTACGATAACACGATAAATTATAAAATTTTGAAAAAGTCCTATTTAACCCTCCAGTCTCTAACTTCTGTATTTTAAGCATTTTTCTGACTCAGCCCGTAATTAAGTTGGAGAAATGAAATTTTGCATACTTATAGCTGAACACCTCACATCAAACGACAAATAATAAAATTTTGAAAAAGTCGTACATTTAACCCTTTGGGCTCCCACATGTGTATTTTAAACAATTCTTTATAAGTGAGCCCCTAATTACGTTGGAGGAGTGAAATTTTGCATACTTATAGCTGAACACCTCACATCAAACGACAAATAATAAAATTTTGAAAAAGTCGTACATTTAACACTTTGCGTTCCCACATGTGTATTTTAAATAATTTTTTCTAAGTGAGCCCCTAATCAGGTTGGAGGCGTGAAATTTTGCGTACTTATAGCTGAGCACCTCACATTAAACGACAAATCATAAAATTTTCAAAAAGTCGTACATTTAACCCTTTGGGCTCCCACATGTGTATTTTAAACAATTCTTTCTAAGTGTGCCCTTAATTATGTTGGAGGCGTGAAATTTTGCATACTTATAGCTGAGCACCTCGCATCAAACGACAAAACACAAAATTTTCAAAAAGTCGTACATTTAATCCTTTGTGCTCCCACATGTGTATTTTAAACAATTCTTTCTAAGTGAGCGCCTAATTAGGTTGGAGGCGTGAAATTTTGCATACTTATAGCTGAGCACCTCACATGAAATGACAAACCATAATATTTTCAAAAAGTCGTACATTTAACCCTTTGTGCTCCCACATGTGTATTTTATACAAGTCTTTCTAAGTGAGCCCCTAAATAGGTTGGAGGAGTGAAATTTTGCATACTTTTAGCTGAACACCTCACATCAAACGGCAAATTATAAAATTTTGAAAAAGTCGTACATTTAAACATTTGGGCTCCAACATGCATATTTTAAACAATTCTTTCTAAGTGATACCCTATTTAGGTTGGAGGCGTAAAATTTTTCATACTTATAGCTGAATACCTCACATGAAACGACAAATCACAAAATTTTCAAAAAGTCGCACATTTTACCCTTTGGACTCCCACATGTGTATTTTAAAAAATTCTTTCTAAGTGAGCCCCTATTTAGGTTGGAAGCATGAAATTTTACACGCATATAGCTGAGCACCTCGCATCAAACGACAAATCATAAAATTTTCAAAAAGTCCTACATTTAACCCTTTTGGCTCCCACATGTATATTTTAAACAATTCATTATAAGTGAGCCCATAATTAGGTTTGAGGCGTGAAATTTTGCATACTTATAGCTGAACACCTCATATCAAATGACAAACCATAAAATTTTGAAAAAGTCGTACATTTAACCCTTTGGTTTCCCACATGTATATTTTAAACAATTCTTTCTAAGTGAGGCCCTAATTAGGTTGGAGGCGTGACATTTTGCATACTTATAGCTGAGCACCTCACATCAAACGACATATCATAAAATTTTGAAAAAGTCGTAAATTTAACCCTTTGGGGTCTCACATGTGTATTTTAAACAATCCTTTCTAAGTGAGCCCATATTTAGTTTTGAGGCGTGAAATTTTGCATACTTATAGCTGAACACCTCATATCAAATGACAAACCATAAAATTTTGAAAAAGTCGTACATTTAACCCTTTGGATTCCCACATGTATATTTTAAACAATTCTTTCTAAGTGAGCCCCTAATTAGGTTGGAGGCGTGACATTTTGCATACTTATAGCTGAGCACCTCACATCAAACGACATATCATAAAATTTTGAAAAAGTCGTAAATTTAACCCTTTGGGGTCTCACATGTGTATTTTAAACAATCCTTTCTAAGTGAGCCCATAATTAGGTGTGAGGCGTGAAATTTTGCATACTTATAGCTGAACACCTCATATCAAATGACAAACCATAAAATTTTGAAAAAGTCGTACATTTAACCCTTTGGTTTCCCACATGTATATTTTAAACAATTCTTTCTAAGTGAGCCCCTAATTAGGTTGGAGGCGTGACATTTTGCATACTTATAGCTGAGCACCTCACATCAAACGACAAATAATAAAATTTTGAAAAAGTCTAATATTTAATCCTCTGGGCTCTAACTTGTGTATTTTAAGCAATTTTTCTAACTCATCTCCTAATTAAGTTGGAGACTTGAAAGTTTGCATACTTATAGCTGAACACTTACGATAACACGATAAATTATAAAATTTTGAAAAAGTCATATTTAACCCTCCAGTCTCTAACTTCTGTATTTTAAGCATTTTTCTGACTCAGCCCGTAATTAAGTTGGAGAAATGAAATTTTGCATACTTATAGCTGAACACCTCACATCAAACGACAAATAATAAAATTTTGAAAAAGTCGTACATTTAACCCTTTGGGCTCCCACATGTGTATTTTAAACAATTCTTTATAAGTGAGCCCCTAATTACGTTGGAGGAGTGAAATTTTGCATACTTATAGCTGAACACCTCACATCAAACGACAAATAATAAAATTTTGAAAAAGTCGTACATTTAACACTTTGCGTTCCCACATGTGTATTTTAAATAATTCTTTCTAAGTGAGCCCCTAATCAGGTTGGAGGCGTGAAATTTTGCGTACTTATAGCTGAGCACCTCACATTAAACGACAAATCATAAAATTTTCAAAAAGTCGTACATTTAACCCTTTGGGCTCCCACATGTGTATTTTAAAAAATTCTTTCTAAGTGAGCCCCTATTTAGGTTGGAGGCATGAAATTTTACACACATATAGCTGAGCACCTCGCATCAAACGACAAATCATAAAATTTTCAAAAAGTCGCACATTTAACCCTTTGGACTCCCACATGTGTATTTTAAAAAATTCTTTCTAAGTGAGCCCCTATTTAGGTTGGAGGCATGAAATTTTACACACATATAGCTGAGCACCTCGCATCAAACGACAAATCATAAAATTTTCAAAAAGTCCTACATTTAACCCTTTGGGCTCCCACATGTGTATATTAAACAAGTCATTATAAGTGAGCACCTATTTAGGTTGGGGGCGTGAAATTTTTCATATTTATAGCTGAGCACCTCGCATCAAACGACAAATCATAAAATTTTCATAAGGTCGTACATTTAACCCTTTGGCTTCCCACATGTGTATTTTAAACAATTCTTTCAAAGTGAGCCCCTAATTAGGTTGGAGGAGTGAAATTTTGCATACTTATAGCTGAACACCTCACATCAAACGACAAATCATAAAATTTTGAAACAGTCGTAAATTTAACTCTTTGGGGTCTCACATGTGTATTTTAAACAATCCTTTCTAAGTGAGCCCCTAATTAGGTTTGAGGCTTGAAATTTTGCATACTTATAGCTGGACACCTCATATCAAATGAAAAACCATAAAATTTTGAAAAAGTCGTACATTTAACCCTTTGGTTTCCCACATGTATATTTTAAACAATTCTTTCTAAGTGAGCCCCTAATTAGGTTGGAGGCGTGACATTTTGCATACTTATAGCTGAGCACCTCACATCAAACGACAAATAATAAGATTTTGAAAAAGTCTAATATTTAATCCTCTGGGCTCCAACTTGTGTATTTTAAGCAATGTTTCTAACTCATCTCCTAATTAAGTTGGAGACTTGAAAGTTTGCATACTTATAGCTGAACACTTGCGATAACACGATAAATTATAAAATTTTGAAAAAGTCATATTTAACCCTCCAGTCTCTAACATCTGTATTTTAAGCATTTTTTCTGACTCAGCCCCTAATTAAGTTGGAGACATGAAATTTTGCATACTTATAGCTGAACACCTCACATCAAACGACAAATAATAAAATTTTGAAAAAGTCGTACATTTAACCCTTTGGGTTCCCACATGTGTATTTTAAATAATTCTTTCTAAGTGAGTTCCTAATTAGGTTGGAGGCGTGAAATTTTGCATACTTATAGCTGAGCTCGTCACATCAAACGGCAAATAATAAAATTTTGAAAAAGTCGTACATTTAACCCTTTGGGCTCCCACATGTGTATTTTAAACAATTCTTTCTAAGTGAGCCCCTAATCAGGTTGGAGGAGTGAAATTTCGCATACTTATAGCTGAATACCTCATATCAAACGACAAATCATAAAATTTTTAAAAAGTCGTACATTTAACCCTTTGGGCTCCCACATGTGTATTTTAAACAATTCTTTCTAATTGAGTCCTTAATTAGTTTGCAGGCGCGAAATTTTGCGTACTTATAGATGGACACCTCAGATCAAACGACAAATCATAAAATTTTGAAAAAGTCGTACATTTAACCCTTTGGGCTCCCACATGTGTATTTTAAACAATTCTTTCTAAGTGAGTCCCTAATTAGGTTGCAGGCGTGAAATTTTGCGTACTTATAGATGGATACCTCAGATGAAACGATAAATGATAAAATTTTGAAAAAATCGTACATTTAACCCTTTGGGCTCCGAAATGTGTATTTTAAACAATTCTTTCTATGTTAGTCTCTAATTAGGTTGGAGGCGTGATATTTTACATACTTATAGCTGAATACCTCACATGAAACGACAAATAATAAAATTTTCAAAAAGTCGCACTTTTAACCTTTTGGACTCCCACATGTGTATTTTAAACAATTCATTATAAGTGAGCACCTATTTATGTTGGGGGCGTGAAATTTTGCATACTTATAGCTGAACACCTCACATCAAACGACAAATCATGAAATTTTGAAAAAGTCGTACATTTAACCCTTTGGGGTCTCACATGTGTATTTTAAACAATCCTTTCTAAGTGAGCCCATAATTAGGTGTGAGGCGTGAAATTTTGCATATTTATCGCTGAACACCTCATATCAAATGACAAACCATAAAATTTTGAAAAAGTCGTACATTTAACCCTTTGGTTTCCCACATGTATATTTTAAACAATTCTTTCTAAGTGAGCCCCTAATTAGGTTGGAGGCGTGACATTTTGCATACTTATAGCTGAGCACCTCACATCAAACGACAAATAATAAAATTTTGAAAAAGTCTAATATTTAATCCTCTGGGCTCTAACTTGTGTATTTTAAGCAATTTTTCTAACTCATCTCCTAATTAAGTTGGAGACTTGAAAGTTTGCATACTTATAGCTGAACACTTACGATAACACGATAAATTATAAAATTTTGAAAAAGTCATATTTAACCCTCCAGTCTCTAACTTCTGTATTTTAAGCATTTTTCTGACTCAGCCCGTAATTAAGTTGGAGAAATGAAATTTTGCATACTTATAGCTGAACACCTCACATCAAACGACAAATAATAAAATTTTGAAAAAGTCGTACATTTAACCCTTTGGGCTCCCACATGTGTATTTTAAACAATTCTTTATAAGTGAGCCCCTAATTACGTTGGAGGAGTGAAATTTTGCATACTTATAGCTGAACACCTCACATCAAACGACAAATAATAAAATTTTGAAAAAGTCGTACATTTAACACTTTGCGTTCCCACATGTGTATTTTAAAT
The DNA here is from genome assembly GCA_963932465.1 of Maratus speciosus. Classification (NCBI taxonomy): domain Eukaryota; kingdom Metazoa; phylum Arthropoda; class Arachnida; order Araneae; family Salticidae; genus Maratus; species Maratus speciosus. The sequence continues at coordinate 67,567 of CAWVRF010001228.1, read as the reverse complement.
AATTTTTTCTAAGTGAGCCCCTAATCAGGTTGGAGGCGTGAAATTTTGCGTACTTATAGCTGAGCACCTCACATTAAACGACAAATCATAAAATTTTCAAAAAGTCGTACATTTAACCCTTTGGGCTCCCACATGTGTATTTTAAACAATTCTTTCTAAGTGTGCCCTTAATTATGTTGGAGGCGTGAAATTTTGCATACTTATAGCTGAGCACCTCGCATCAAACGACAAAACACAAAATTTTCAAAAAGTCGTACATTTAATCCTTTGTGCTCCCACATGTGTATTTTAAACAATTCTTTCTAAGTGAGCGCCTAATTAGGTTGGAGGCGTGAAATTTTGCATACTTATAGCTGAGCACCTCACATGAAATGACAAACCATAATATTTTCAAAAAGTCGTACATTTAACCCTTTGTGCTCCCACATGTGTATTTTATACAAGTCTTTCTAAGTGAGCCCCTAAATAGGTTGGAGGAGTGAAATTTTGCATACTTTTAGCTGAACACCTCACATCAAACGGCAAATTATAAAATTTTGAAAAAGTCGTACATTTAAACATTTGGGCTCCAACATGCATATTTTAAACAATTCTTTCTAAGTGATACCCTATTTAGGTTGGAGGCGTAAAATTTTTCATACTTATAGCTGAATACCTCACATGAAACGACAAATCACAAAATTTTCAAAAAGTCGCACATTTTACCCTTTGGACTCCCACATGTGTATTTTAAAAAATTCTTTCTAAGTGAGCCCCTATTTAGGTTGGAAGCATGAAATTTTACACGCATATAGCTGAGCACCTCGCATCAAACGACAAATCATAAAATTTTCAAAAAGTCCTACATTTAACCCTTTTGGCTCCCACATGTATATTTTAAACAATTCATTATAAGTGAGCCCATAATTAGGTTTGAGGCGTGAAATTTTGCATACTTATAGCTGAACACCTCATATCAAATGACAAACCATAAAATTTTGAAAAAGTCGTACATTTAACCCTTTGGTTTCCCACATGTATATTTTAAACAATTCTTTCTAAGTGAGGCCCTAATTAGGTTGGAGGCGTGACATTTTGCATACTTATAGCTGAGCACCTCACATCAAACGACATATCATAAAATTTTGAAAAAGTCGTAAATTTAACCCTTTGGGGTCTCACATGTGTATTTTAAACAATCCTTTCTAAGTGAGCCCATATTTAGTTTTGAGGCGTGAAATTTTGCATACTTATAGCTGAACACCTCATATCAAATGACAAACCATAAAATTTTGAAAAAGTCGTACATTTAACCCTTTGGTTTCCCACATGTATATTTTAAACAATTCTTTCTAAGTGAGCCCCTAATTAGGTTGGAGGCGTGACATTTTGCATACTTATATCTGAGCACCTCACATCAAACGACAAATAATAAAATTTTGAAAAAGTCTAATGTTTAATCCTCTGGGCTCTAACTTGTGTATTTTAATCAATTTTTCTAACTCATCTCCTAATTAAGTTGGAGACTTGAAAGTTTCCATACTTATAGCTGAACACTTGCGATAACACGATAAATTATAAAATTTTGAAAAAGTCATATTTAACCCTCCAGTCTCTAACTTCTGTATTTTAAGCATTTTTTCTGACTCAGCCCCTAATTAAGTTGGAGACATGAAATTTTGCATACTTATAGCTGAACACCTCACATCAAACGACAAATAATAAAATTTTGAAAAAGTCGTACATTTAACCCTTTGGGCTCCCACATGTGTATTTTAAACAATTCTTTCTAAGTGAGCCCCTAATTACGTTGGAGGAGTGAAATTTTGCATACTTATAGCTGAACACCTCATATCAAACGACAAATAATAAAATTTTGAAAAAGTCGTACATTTAGCCCTTTGGGTTCCCACATGTGTATTTTAAATAATTCTTTCTCAGTGAGCCCCTAATTAGGTTGGAGGCGTGAAATTTTTCATACTTATAGCTGAGCACCTCACATTAAACGACAAATCATAAAATTTTCAAAAAGTCGTACATTTAACCCTTTGGGCTCCCACATGTGTATTTTAAACAATTCTTTCTAAGTGTGCCCTTAATTATGTTGGAGGCGTGAAATTTTGCATACTTATAGCTGAGCACCTCGTATCAAACGACAAATTATACAATTTTCAAAAAGTCGTACATTTAACACTTTGTGATCCCACATGTGTATTTTATACAAGTCTTTCTAAGTGAGCCCCTAAATAGGTTGGAGGTGTGAAATTTTGCATACTTTTAGCTGAACACCTCACATCAAACGGCAAATTATAAAATTTTGAAAAAGTCCTACATTTATCCCTTTGGGCTCCCACATGTGTATATTAAACAAGTCATTATAAGTGAGCTCCTATTTAGGTTGGGGGCGTGAAATTTTTCATATTTATAGCTGAGCACCTCGCATCAAACGACAAATCATAAAATTTTCAAAAGGTCGTACATTTAACCCTTTGGCTTCCGACATGTGTATTTTAAACAATTCTTTCAAAGTGAGCCCCTAATTAGGTTGGAGGAGTGAAATTTTGCATACTTATAGCTGAACACCTCACATCAAACGACAAATCATAAACTTTTGAAACAGTCGTAAATTTAACTCTTTGGGGTCTCACATGTGTATTTTAAACAATCCTTTCTAAGTGAGCCCCTAATTAGGTTTGAGGCTTGAAATTTTGCATACTTATAGCTGAGCACCTCACATCAAACGACAAATCACAAAATTTTCAAAAAGTCGTACATTTAATACTTTGTGCTCCCACATGTGCATTTTGAACAATTTTTTCTAAGTGAGCCCCTAATTAGGTTGGAGGCGTGAAATTTTGCATACTTATAGCTGAGCACATCACATCAAACGGCAAATTATAAAATTTTGAAAAAGTCGTACATTTAACCCTTTGGGTTCCCACATGTGTATTTTAAATAATTCTTTCTAAGTGAGCTCCTAATTAGGTTGGAGGAGTGAAATTTTGCATACTTTTAGCTGAACACCTCACATCAAACGGCAAATTATAAAATTTTGAAAAAGTCGTACATTTAAACATTTGGGCTCCAACATGCATATTTTAAACAATTCTTTCTAAGTGATACCCTATTTAGGTTGGAGGCGTAAAATTTTTCATACTTATAGCTGAATACCTCACATGAAACGACAAATCACAAAATTTTCAAAAAGTCGCACATTTTACCCTTTGGACTCCCACATGTGTATTTTAAAAAATTCTTTCTAAGTGAGCCCCTATTTAGGTTGGAAGCATGAAATTTTACACGCATATAGCTGAGCACCTCGCATCAAACGACAAATCATAAAATTTTCAAAAAGTCCTACATTTAACCCTTTTGGCTCCCACATGTATATTTTAAACAATTCATTATAAGTGAGCCCATAATTAGGTTTGAGGCGTGAAATTTTGCATACTTATAGCTGAACACCTCATATCAAATGACAAACCATAAAATTTTGAAAAAGTCGTACATTTAACCCTTTGGTTTCCCACATGTATATTTTAAACAATTCTTTCTAAGTGAGGCCCTAATTAGGTTGGAGGCGTGACATTTTGCATACTTATAGCTGAGCACCTCACATCAAACGACATATCATAAAATTTTGAAAAAGTCGTAAATTTAACCCTTTGGGGTCTCACATGTGTATTTTAAACAATCCTTTCTAAGTGAGCCCATATTTAGTTTTGAGGCGTGAAATTTTGCATACTTATAGCTGAACACCTCATATCAAATGACAAACCATAAAATTTTGAAAAAGTCGTACATTTAACCCTTTGGTTTCCCACATGTATATTTTAAACAATTCTTTCTAAGTGAGCCCCTAATTAGGTTGGAGGCGTGACATTTTGCATACTTATATCTGAGCACCTCACATCAAACGACAAATAATAAAATTTTGAAAAAGTCTAATGTTTAATCCTCTGGGCTCTAACTTGTGTATTTTAATCAATTTTTCTAACTCATCTCCTAATTAAGTTGGAGACTTGAAAGTTTCCATACTTATAGCTGAACACTTGCGATAACACGATAAATTATAAAATTTTGAAAAAGTCATATTTAACCCTCCAGTCTCTAACTTCTGTATTTTAAGCATTTTTTCTGACTCAGCCCCTAATTAAGTTGGAGACATGAAATTTTGCATACTTATAGCTGAACACCTCACATCAAACGACAAATAATAAAATTTTGAAAAAGTCGTACATTTAACCCTTTGGGCTCCCACATGTGTATTTTAAACAATTCTTTCTAAGTGAGCCCCTAATTACGTTGGAGGAGTGAAATTTTGCATACTTATAGCTGAACACCTCATATCAAACGACAAATAATAAAATTTTGAAAAAGTCGTACATTTAGCCCTTTGGGTTCCCACATGTGTATTTTAAATAATTCTTTCTCAGTGAGCCCCTAATTAGGTTGGAGGCGTGAAATTTTTCATACTTATAGCTGAGCACCTCACATTAAACGACAAATCATAAAATTTTCAAAAAGTCGTACATTTAACCCTTTGGGCTCCCACATGTGTATTTTAAACAATTCTTTCTAAGTGTGCCCTTAATTATGTTGGAGGCGTGAAATTTTGCATACTTATAGCTGAGCACCTCGTATCAAACGACAAATTATACAATTTTCAAAAAGTCGTACATTTAACACTTTGTGATCCCACATGTGTATTTTATACAAGTCTTTCTAAGTGAGCCCCTAAATAGGTTGGAGGTGTGAAATTTTGCATACTTTTAGCTGAACACCTCACATCAAACGGCAAATTATAAAATTTTGAAAAAGTCCTACATTTATCCCTTTGGGCTCCCACATGTGTATATTAAACAAGTCATTATAAGTGAGCTCCTATTTAGGTTGGGGGCGTGAAATTTTTCATATTTATAGCTGAGCACCTCGCATCAAACGACAAATCATAAAATTTTCAAAAGGTCGTACATTTAACCCTTTGGCTTCCGACATGTGTATTTTAAACAATTCTTTCAAAGTGAGCCCCTAATTAGGTTGGAGGAGTGAAATTTTGCATACTTATAGCTGAACACCTCACATCAAACGACAAATCATAAACTTTTGAAACAGTCGTAAATTTAACTCTTTGGGGTCTCACATGTGTATTTTAAACAATCCTTTCTAAGTGAGCCCCTAATTAGGTTTGAGGCTTGAAATTTTGCATACTTATAGCTGAGCACCTCACATCAAACGACAAATAATAAAATTTTGAAAAAGTCTAATATTTAATCCTCTGGGCTCCAACTTGTGTATTTTAAGCAATGTTTCTAACTCATCTCCTAATTAAGTTGGAGACTTGAAAGTTTGCATACTTATAGCTGAACACTTGCGATAACACGATAAACTATAAAATTTTGAAAAAGTCATATTTAACCCTCCAGTCTCTAACATCTGTATTTTAAGCATTTTTTCTGACTCAGCCCCTAATTAAGTTGGAGACATGAAATTTTGCATACTTATAGCTGAACACCTCACATCAAACGACAAATAATAAAATTTTGAAAAAGTCGTACATTTAAACCTTTGGGTTCCCACATGTGTATTTTAAATAATTCTTTCTAAGTGAGCTCCTAATTAGGTTGGAGGCGTGAAATTTTGCATACTTATAGCTGAGCACGGCACATCAAACGACAAATCACAAAATTTTCAAAAAGTCGTACATTTAATACTTTGTGCTCCCACATGTGCATTTTGAACAATTTTTTCTAAGTGAGCCCCTAATTAGGTTGGAGGCGTGAAATTTTGCATACTTATAGCTGAGCACATCACATCAAACGGCAAATTATAAAATTTTGAAAAAGTCGTACATTTAACCCTTTGGGTTCCCACATGTGTATTTTAAATAATTCTTTCTAAGTGAGCTCCTAATTAGGTTGGAGGAGTGAAATTTTGCATACTTTTAGCTGAACACCTCACATCAAACGGCAAATTATAAAATTTTGAAAAAGTCGTACATTTAAACATTTGGGCTCCAACATGCATATTTTAAACAATTCTTTCTAAGTGATACCCTATTTAGGTTGGAGGCGTAAAATTTTTCATACTTATAGCTGAATACCTCACATGAAACGACAAATCACAAAATTTTCAAAAAGTCGCACATTTTACCCTTTGGACTCCCACATGTGTATTTTAAAAAATTCTTTCTAAGTGAGCCCCTATTTAGGTTGGAAGCATGAAATTTTACACGCATATAGCTGAGCACCTCGCATCAAACGACAAATCATAAAATTTTCAAAAAGTCCTACATTTAACCCTTTTGGCTCCCACATGTATATTTTAAACAATTCATTATAAGTGAGCCCATAATTAGGTTTGAGGCGTGAAATTTTGCATACTTATAGCTGAACACCTCATATCAAATGACAAACCATAAAATTTTGAAAAAGTCGTACATTTAACCCTTTGGTTTCCCACATGTATATTTTAAACAATTCTTTCTAAGTGAGGCCCTAATTAGGTTGGAGGCGTGACATTTTGCATACTTATAGCTGAGCACCTCACATCAAACGACATATCATAAAATTTTGAAAAAGTCGTAAATTTAACCCTTTGGGGTCTCACATGTGTATTTTAAACAATCCTTTCTAAGTGAGCCCATATTTAGTTTTGAGGCGTGAAATTTTGCATACTTATAGCTGAACACCTCATATCAAATGACAAACCATAAAATTTTGAAAAAGTCGTACATTTAACCCTTTGGTTTCCCACATGTATATTTTAAACAATTCTTTCTAAGTGAGCCCCTAATTAGGTTGGAGGCGTGACATTTTGCATACTTATATCTGAGCACCTCACATCAAACGACAAATAATAAAATTTTGAAAAAGTCTAATGTTTAATCCTCTGGGCTCTAACTTGTGTATTTTAATCAATTTTTCTAACTCATCTCCTAATTAAGTTGGAGACTTGAAAGTTTCCATACTTATAGCTGAACACTTGCGATAACACGATAAATTATAAAATTTTGAAAAAGTCATATTTAACCCTCCAGTCTCTAACTTCTGTATTTTAAGCATTTTTTCTGACTCAGCCCCTAATTAAGTTGGAGACATGAAATTTTGCATACTTATAGCTGAACACCTCACATCAAACGACAAATAATAAAATTTTGAAAAAGTCGTACATTTAACCCTTTGGGCTCCCACATGTGTATTTTAAACAATTCTTTCTAAGTGAGCCCCTAATTACGTTGGAGGAGTGAAATTTTGCATACTTATAGCTGAACACCTCATATCAAACGACAAATAATAAAATTTTGAAAAAGTCGTACATTTAGCCCTTTGGGTTCCCACATGTGTATTTTAAATAATTCTTTCTCAGTGAGCCCCTAATTAGGTTGGAGGCGTGAAATTTTTCATACTTATAGCTGAGCACCTCACATTAAACGACAAATCATAAAATTTTCAAAAAGTCGTACATTTAACCCTTTGGGCTCCCACATGTGTATTTTAAACAATTCTTTCTAAGTGTGCCCTTAATTATGTTGGAGGCGTGAAATTTTGCATACTTATAGCTGAGCACCTCGTATCAAACGACAAATTATACAATTTTCAAAAAGTCGTACATTTAACACTTTGTGATCCCACATGTGTATTTTATACAAGTCTTTCTAAGTGAGCCCCTAAATAGGTTGGAGGTGTGAAATTTTGCATACTTTTAGCTGAACACCTCACATCAAACGGCAAATTATAAAATTTTGAAAAAGTCCTACATTTATCCCTTTGGGCTCCCACATGTGTATATTAAACAAGTCATTATAAGTGAGCTCCTATTTAGGTTGGGGGCGTGAAATTTTTCATATTTATAGCTGAGCACCTCGCATCAAACGACAAATCATAAAATTTTCAAAAGGTCGTACATTTAACCCTTTGGCTTCCGACATGTGTATTTTAAACAATTCTTTCAAAGTGAGCCCCTAATTAGGTTGGAGGAGTGAAATTTTGCATACTTATAGCTGAACACCTCACATCAAACGACAAATCATAAACTTTTGAAACAGTCGTAAATTTAACTCTTTGGGGTCTCACATGTGTATTTTAAACAATCCTTTCTAAGTGAGCCCCTAATTAGGTTTGAGGCTTGAAATTTTGCATACTTATAGCTGAGCACCTCACATCAAACGACAAATAATAAAATTTTGAAAAAGTCTAATATTTAATCCTCTGGGCTCCAACTTGTGTATTTTAAGCAATGTTTCTAACTCATCTCCTAATTAAGTTGGAGACTTGAAAGTTTGCATACTTATAGCTGAACACTTGCGATAACACGATAAACTATAAAATTTTGAAAAAGTCATATTTAACCCTCCAGTCTCTAACATCTGTATTTTAAGCATTTTTTCTGACTCAGCCCCTAATTAAGTTGGAGACATGAAATTTTGCATACTTATAGCTGAACACCTCACATCAAACGACAAATAATAAAATTTTGAAAAAGTCGTACATTTAAACCTTTGGGTTCCCACATGTGTATTTTAAATAATTCTTTCTAAGTGAGCTCCTAATTAGGTTGGAGGCGTGAAATTTTGCATACTTATAGCTGAGCACGGCACATCAAACGACAAATCACAAAATTTTCAAAAAGTCGTACATTTAATACTTTGTGCTCCCACATGTGCATTTTGAACAATTTTTTCTAAGTGAGCCCCTAATTAGGTTGGAGGCGTGAAATTTTGCATACTTATAGCTGAGCACATCACATCAAACGGCAAATTATAAAATTTTGAAAAAGTCGTACATTTAACCCTTTGGGTTCCCACATGTGTATTTTAAATAATTCTTTCTAAGTGAGCTCCTAATTAGGTTGGAGGCGTGAAATTTTGCATACTTTTAGCTGAACACCTCACATCAAATGACAAACCATAAAATTTTGAAAAAGGCGTAGATTTAACCCTTTGGTTTCCCACATGTATATTTTAAACAATTCTTTCTAAGTGAGCCCCTAATTAGGTTGGAGGCGTGACATTTTGCATACTTATAGCTGAGCACCTCACATCAAACGACAAATAATAAAATTTTGAAAAAGTCTAATATTTAATCCTCCAGTCTCTAACATCTGTATTTTAAGCATTTTTTCTGACTCAGCCCCTAATTAAGTTGGAGACATGAAATTTTGCATACTTATAGCTGAGCACATCACATCAAACGGCAAATTATAAAATTTTGAAAAAGTCGTACATTTAACCCTTTGGGTTCCCACATGTGTATTTTAAAATATTCTTTCTAAGTGTGCCCTTAATTATGTTGGAGGCGTGAAATTTTGCATACTTATAGCTGAGCACATCGTATCAAACGACAAATCACAAAAATTTCAAAAAGTCGTACATTTAATCCTTTGTGCTCCCACATGTGCATTTTATACAAGTCTTTCTAAGTGAGCCCCTAAATAGGTTGGAGGAGTGAAATTTTGCATACTTTTAGCTGAACACCTCACATCAAACGGCAAATTATACAATTTTCAAAAAGTCGTACATTTAACCCTTTGTGCTCCCACATGTGTATTTTATACAAGTCTTTCTAAGTGAGCCCCTAAATAGGTTGGAGGAGTGAAATTTTGCATACTTTTAGCTGAACACCTCACATCAAACGGCAAATTATAAAATTTTGAAAAAGTCGTACATTTAAACATTTGGGCTCCAACATGCGTATTTTAAACAATTCTTTCTAAGTGATACCCTATTTAGGTTGGAGGCGTAAAATTTTGCATACTTATAGCTGAATACCTCACATGAAACGACAAATCATAAAATTTTCAAAAAGTCGCACATTTAACCCTTTGGACTCCCACATGTGTATTTTAAAAAATTCTTTCTAAGTGAGCCCCTATTTAGGTTGGAGGCATGAAATTTTACACACATATAGCTGAGCACCTCGCATCAAACGACAAATCAAAAAATTTTCAAAAAGTCGCACATTTAACCCTTTGGACTCCCACATGTGTATTTTAAAAAATTCTTTCTAAGTGAGCCCCTATTTAGGTTGGAGGCATGAAATTTTACACACATATAGCTGAACACCTCACATCAAACGACAAATCATAAACTTTTGAAACAGTCGTAAATTTAACTCTTTGGGGTCTCACATGTGTATTTTAAACAATCCTTTCTAAGTGAGCCCCTAATTAGGTTTGAGGCTTGAAATTTTGCATACTTATAGCTGAGCACCTCACATCAAACGACAAATAATAAAATTTTGAAAAAGTCTAATATTTAATCCTCTGGGCTCCAACTTGTGTATTTTAAGCAATGTTTCTAACTCATCTCCTAATTAAGTTGGAGACTTGAAAGTTTGCATACTTATAGCTGAACACTTGCGATAACACGATAAACTATAAAATTTTGAAAAAGTCATATTTAACCCTCCAGTCTCTAACATCTGTATTTTAAGCATTTTTTCTGACTCAGCCCCTAATTAAGTTGGAGACATGAAATTTTGCATACTTATAGCTGAACACCTCACATCAAACGACAAATAATAAAATTTTGAAAAAGTCGTACATTTAAACCTTTGGGTTCCCACATGTGTATTTTAAATAATTCTTTCTAAGTGAGCTCCTAATTAGGTTGGAGGCGTGAAATTTTGCATACTTATAGCTGAGCACGGCACATCAAACGACAAATCACAAAATTTTCAAAAAGTCGTACATTTAATACTTTGTGCTCCCACATGTGCATTTTGAACAATTTTTTCTAAGTGAGCCCCTAATTAGGTTGGAGGCGTGAAATTTTGCATACTTATAGCTGAGCACATCACATCAAACGGCAAATTATAAAATTTTGAAAAAGTCGTACATTTAACCCTTTGGGTTCCCACATGTGTATTTTAAATAATTCTTTCTAAGTGAGCTCCTAATTAGGTTGGAGGAGTGAAATTTTGCATACTTTTAGCTGAACACCTCACATCAAACGGCAAATTATAAAATTTTGAAAAAGTCGTACATTTAAACATTTGGGCTCCAACATGCATATTTTAAACAATTCTTTCTAAGTGATACCCTATTTAGGTTGGAGGCGTAAAATTTTTCATACTTATAGCTGAATACCTCACATGAAACGACAAATCACAAAATTTTCAAAAAGTCGCACATTTTACCCTTTGGACTCCCACATGTGTATTTTAAAAAATTCTTTCTAAGTGAGCCCCTATTTAGGTTGGAAGCATGAAATTTTACACGCATATAGCTGAGCACCTCGCATCAAACGACAAATCATAAAATTTTCAAAAAGTCCTACATTTAACCCTTTTGGCTCCCACATGTATATTTTAAACAATTCATTATAAGTGAGCCCATAATTAGGTTTGAGGCGTGAAATTTTGCATACTTATAGCTGAACACCTCATATCAAATGACAAACCATAAAATTTTGAAAAAGTCGTACATTTAACCCTTTGGTTTCCCACATGTATATTTTAAACAATTCTTTCTAAGTGAGGCCCTAATTAGGTTGGAGGCGTGACATTTTGCATACTTATAGCTGAGCACCTCACATCAAACGACATATCATAAAATTTTGAAAAAGTCGTAAATTTAACCCTTTGGGGTCTCACATGTGTATTTTAAACAATCCTTTCTAAGTGAGCCCATATTTAGTTTTGAGGCGTGAAATTTTGCATACTTATAGCTGAACACCTCATATCAAATGACAAACCATAAAATTTTGAAAAAGTCGTACATTTAACCCTTTGGTTTCCCACATGTATATTTTAAACAATTCTTTCTAAGTGAGCCCCTAATTAGGTTGGAGGCGTGACATTTTGCATACTTATATCTGAGCACCTCACATCAAACGACAAATAATAAAATTTTGAAAAAGTCTAATGTTTAATCCTCTGGGCTCTAACTTGTGTATTTTAATCAATTTTTCTAACTCATCTCCTAATTAAGTTGGAGACTTGAAAGTTTCCATACTTATAGCTGAACACTTGCGATAACACGATAAATTATAAAATTTTGAAAAAGTCATATTTAACCCTCCAGTCTCTAACTTCTGTATTTTAAGCATTTTTTCTGACTCAGCCCCTAATTAAGTTGGAGACATGAAATTTTGCATACTTATAGCTGAACACCTCACATCAAACGACAAATAATAAAATTTTGAAAAAGTCGTACATTTAACCCTTTGGGCTCCCACATGTGTATTTTAAACAATTCTTTCTAAGTGAGCCCCTAATTACGTTGGAGGAGTGAAATTTTGCATACTTATAGCTGAACACCTCATATCAAACGACAAATAATAAAATTTTGAAAAAGTCGTACATTTAGCCCTTTGGGTTCCCACATGTGTATTTTAAATAATTCTTTCTCAGTGAGCCCCTAATTAGGTTGGAGGCGTGAAATTTTTCATACTTATAGCTGAGCACCTCACATTAAACGACAAATCATAAAATTTTCAAAAAGTCGTACATTTAACCCTTTGGGCTCCCACATGTGTATTTTAAACAATTCTTTCTAAGTGTGCCCTTAATTATGTTGGAGGCGTGAAATTTTGCATACTTATAGCTGAGCACCTCGTATCAAACGACAAATTATACAATTTTCAAAAAGTCGTACATTTAACACTTTGTGATCCCACATGTGTATTTTATACAAGTCTTTCTAAGTGAGCCCCTAAATAGGTTGGAGGTGTGAAATTTTGCATACTTTTAGCTGAACACCTCACATCAAACGGCAAATTATAAAATTTTGAAAAAGTCCTACATTTATCCCTTTGGGCTCCCACATGTGTATATTAAACAAGTCATTATAAGTGAGCTCCTATTTAGGTTGGGGGCGTGAAATTTTTCATATTTATAGCTGAGCACCTCGCATCAAACGACAAATCATAAAATTTTCAAAAGGTCGTACATTTAACCCTTTGGCTTCCGACATGTGTATTTTAAACAATTCTTTCAAAGTGAGCCCCTAATTAGGTTGGAGGAGTGAAATTTTGCATACTTATAGCTGAACACCTCACATCAAACGACAAATCATAAACTTTTGAAACAGTCGTAAATTTAACTCTTTGGGGTCTCACATGTGTATTTTAAACAATCCTTTCTAAGTGAGCCCCTAATTAGGTTTGAGGCTTGAAATTTTGCATACTTATAGCTGAGCACCTCACATCAAACGACAAATAATAAAATTTTGAAAAAGTCTAATATTTAATCCTCTGGGCTCCAACTTGTGTATTTTAAGCAATGTTTCTAACTCATCTCCTAATTAAGTTGGAGACTTGAAAGTTTGCATACTTATAGCTGAACACTTGCGATAACACGATAAACTATAAAATTTTGAAAAAGTCATATTTAACCCTCCAGTCTCTAACATCTGTATTTTAAGCATTTTTTCTGACTCAGCCCCTAATTAAGTTGGAGACATGAAATTTTGCATACTTATAGCTGAACACCTCACATCAAACGACAAATAATAAAATTTTGAAAAAGTCGTACATTTAAACCTTTGGGTTCCCACATGTGTATTTTAAATAATTCTTTCTAAGTGAGCTCCTAATTAGGTTGGAGGCGTGAAATTTTGCATACTTATAGCTGAGCACGGCACATCAAACGACAAATCACAAAATTTTCAAAAAGTCGTACATTTAATACTTTGTGCTCCCACATGTGCATTTTGAACAATTTTTTCTAAGTGAGCCCCTAATTAGGTTGGAGGCGTGAAATTTTGCATACTTATAGCTGAGCACATCACATCAAACGGCAAATTATAAAATTTTGAAAAAGTCGTACATTTAACCCTTTGGGTTCCCACATGTGTATTTTAAATAATTCTTTCTAAGTGAGCTCCTAATTAGGTTGGAGGCGTGAAATTTTGCATACTTTTAGCTGAACACCTCACATCAAATGACAAACCATAAAATTTTGAAAAAGGCGTAGATTTAACCCTTTGGTTTCCCACATGTATATTTTAAACAATTCTTTCTAAGTGAGCCCCTAATTAGGTTGGAGGCGTGACATTTTGCATACTTATAGCTGAGCACCTCACATCAAACGACAAATAATAAAATTTTGAAAAAGTCTAATATTTAATCCTCCAGTCTCTAACATCTGTATTTTAAGCATTTTTTCTGACTCAGCCCCTAATTAAGTTGGAGACATGAAATTTTGCATACTTATAGCTGAGCACATCACATCAAACGGCAAATTATAAAATTTTGAAAAAGTCGTACATTTAACCCTTTGGGTTCCCACATGTGTATTTTAAAATATTCTTTCTAAGTGTGCCCTTAATTATGTTGGAGGCGTGAAATTTTGCATACTTATAGCTGAGCACATCGTATCAAACGACAAATCACAAAAATTTCAAAAAGTCGTACATTTAATCCTTTGTGCTCCCACATGTGCATTTTATACAAGTCTTTCTAAGTGAGCCCCTAAATAGGTTGGAGGAGTGAAATTTTGCATACTTTTAGCTGAACACCTCACATCAAACGGCAAATTATACAATTTTCAAAAAGTCGTACATTTAACCCTTTGTGCTCCCACATGTGTATTTTATACAAGTCTTTCTAAGTGAGCCCCTAAATAGGTTGGAGGAGTGAAATTTTGCATACTTTTAGCTGAACACCTCACATCAAACGGCAAATTATAAAATTTTGAAAAAGTCGTACATTTAAACATTTGGGCTCCAACATGCGTATTTTAAACAATTCTTTCTAAGTGATACCCTATTTAGGTTGGAGGCGTAAAATTTTGCATACTTATAGCTGAATACCTCACATGAAACGACAAATCATAAAATTTTCAAAAAGTCGCACATTTAACCCTTTGGACTCCCACATGTGTATTTTAAAAAATTCTTTCTAAGTGAGCCCCTATTTAGGTTGGAGGCATGAAATTTTACACACATATAGCTGAGCACCTCGCATCAAACGACAAATCAAAAAATTTTCAAAAAGTCGCACATTTAACCCTTTGGACTCCCACATGTGTATTTTAAAAAATTCTTTCTAAGTGAGCCCCTATTTAGGTTGGAGGCATGAAATTTTACACACATATAGCTGAGCACCTCGCATCAAACGACAAATCATAAAATTTTCAAAAAGTCCTACATTTAACCCTTTGGGCTCCCACATGTGTATATTAAACAAGTCATTATAAGTGAGCACCTATTTAGGTTGGGGGCGTGAAATTTTTCATATTTATAGCTGAGCACCTCGCATCAAACGACAAATCATAAAATTTTCATAAGGTCGTACATTTAACCCTTTGGCTTCCCACATGTGTATTTTAAACAATTCTTTCAAAGTGAGCCCCTAATTAGGTTGGAGGAGTGAAATTTTGCATACTTATAGCTGAACACCTCACATCAAACGACAAATCATAAAATTTTGAAACAGTCGTAAATTTAACTCTTTGGGGTCTCACATGTGTATTTTAAACAATCCTTTCTAAGTGAGCCCCTAATTAGGTTTGAGGCTTGAAATTTTGCATACTTATAGCTGGACACCTCATATCAAATGAAAAACCATAAAATTTTGAAAAAGTCGTACATTTAACCCTTTGGTTTCCCACATGTATATTTTAAACAATTCTTTCTAAGTGAGCCCCTAATTAGGTTGGAGGCGTGACATTTTGCATACTTATAGCTGAGCACCTCACATCAAACGACAAATAATAAGATTTTGAAAAAGTCTAATATTTAATCGTCTGGGCTCCAACTTGTGTATTTTAAGCAATGTTTCTAACTCATCTCCTAATTAAGTTGGAGACTTGAAAGTTTGCATACTTATAGCTGAACACTTGCGATAACACGATAAATTATAAAATTTTGAAAAAGTCATATTTAACCCTCCAGTCTCTAACATCTGTATTTTAAGCATTTTTTCTGACTCAGCCCCTAATTAAGTTGGAGACATGAAATTTTGCATACTTATAGCTGAACACCTCACATCAAACGACAAATAATAAAATTTTGAAAAAGTCGTACATTTAACCCTTTGGGTTCCCACATGTGTATTTTAAATAATTCTTTCTAAGTGAGTTCCTAATTAGGTTGGAGGCGTGAAATTTTGCATACTTATAGCTGAGCTCGTCACATCAAACGGCAAATAATAAAATTTTGAAAAAGTCGTACATTTAACCCTTTGGGCTCCCACATGTGTATTTTAAATAATTCTTTCTAAGTGAGCCCCTAATCAGGTTGGAGGAGTGAAATTTCGCATACTTATAGCTGAATACCTCATATCAAACGACAAATCATAAAATTTTTAAAAAGTCGTACATTTAACCCTTTGGGCTCCCACATGTGTATTTTAAACAATTCTTTCTAATTGAGTCCTTAATTAGTTTGCAGGCGCGAAATTTTGCGTACTTATAGATGGACACCTCAGATCAAACGACAAATCATAAAATTTTGAAAAAGTCGTACATTTAACACTTTGGGCTCCCACATGTGTATTTTAAACAATTCTTTCTAAGTGAGTCCCTAATTAGGTTGCAGGCGTGAAATTTTGCGTACTTATAGATGGATACCTCAGATGAAACGATAAATGATAAAATTTTGAAAAAATCGTACATTTAACCCTTTGGGCTCCGACATGTGTATTTTAAACAATTCTTTCTATGTTAGTCTCTAATTAGGTTGGAGGCGTGATATTTTACATACTTATAGCTGAATACCTCACATGAAACGACAAATAATAAAATTTTCAAAAAGTCGCACTTTTAACCTTTTGGACTCCCACATGTGTATTTTAAACAATTCATTATAAGTGAGCACCTATTTATGTTGGGAGCGTGAAATTTTTCATATTTATAGCTGAGCACCTCGCATCAGACGACAAATCATAAAATTTTCAAAAAGTCGTACATTTAACCCTTTGGCCTCCCACATGTGTATTTTAAACAATTCTTTCAAAGTGAGCCCCTAATTAGGTTGGAGGAGTGAAATTTTGCATACTTATAGCTGAACACCTCACATCAAACGACAAATCATAAAATTTTGAAAAAGTCGTAAATTTAACCCTTTGGGGTCTCACATGTGTATTTTAAACAATCCTTTCTAAGTGAGCCCATAATTAGGTGTGAGGCGTGAAATTTTGCATACTTATAGCTGAACACCTCATATCAAATGACAAACCATAAAATTTTGAAAAAGTCGTACATTTAACCCTTTGGTTTCCCACATGTATATTTTAAACAATTCTTTCTAAGTGAGCCCCTAATTAGGTTGGAGGCGTGACATTTTGCATACTTATAGCTGAGCACCTCACATCAAACGACAAATAATAAAATTTTGAAAAAGTCTAATATTTAATCCTCTGGGCTCTAACTTGTGTATTTTAAGCAATTTTTCTAACTCATCTCCTAATTAAGTTGGAGACTTGAAAGTTTGCATACTTATAGCTGAACACTTACGATAACACGATAAATTATAAAATTTTGAAAAAGTCATATTTAACCCTCCAGTCTCTAACTTCTGTATTTTAAGCATTTTTCTGACTCAGCCCGTAATTAAGTTGGAGAAATGAAATTTTGCATACTTATAGCTGAACACCTCACATCAAACGACAAATAATAAAATTTTGAAAAAGTCGTACATTTAACCCTTTGGGCTCCCACATGTGTATTTTAAACAATTCTTTATAAGTGAGCCCCTAATTACGTTGGAGGAGTGAAATTTTGCATACTTATAGCTGAACACCTCACATCAAACGACAAATAATAAAATTTTGAAAAAGTCGTACATTTAACACTTTGCGTTCCCACATGTGTATTTTAAATAATTCTTTCTAAGTGAGCCCCTAATCAGGTTGGAGGCGTGAAATTTTGCGTACTTATAGCTGAGCACCTCACAGTAAACGACAAATCATAAAATTTTCAAAAAGTCGTACATTTAACCCTTTGGGCTCCCACATGTGTATTTTAAACAATTCTTTCTAAGTGTGCCCTTAATTATGTTGGAGGCGTGAAATTTTGCATACTTATAGCTGAGCACCTCGCATCAAACGACAAAACACAAAATTTTCAAAAAGTCGTACATTTAATCCTTTGTGCTCCCACATGTGTATTTTAAACAATTCTTTCTAAGTGAGCGCCTAATTAGGTTGGAGGCGTGAAATTTTGCATACTTATAGCTGAGCACCTCACATGAAATGACAAACCATAATATTTTCAAAAAGTCGTACATTTAACCCTTTGTGCTCCCACATGTGTATTTTATACAAGTCTTTCTAAGTGAGCCCCTAAATAGGTTGGAGGAGTGAAATTTTGCATACTTTTAGCTGAACACCTCACATCAAACGGCAAATTATAAAATTTTGAAAAAGTCGTACATTTAAACATTTGGGCTCCAACATGCATATTTTAAACAATTCTTTCTAAGTGATACCCTATTTAGGTTGGAGGCGTAAAATTTTTCATACTTATAGCTGAATACCTCACATGAAACGACAAATCACAAAATTTTCAAAAAGTCGCACATTTTACCCTTTGGACTCCCACATGTGTATTTTAAAAAATTCTTTCTAAGTGAGCCCCTATTTAGGTTGGAAACATGAAATTTTACACGCATATAGCTGAGCACCTCGCATCAAACGACAAATCATAAAATTTTCAAAAAGTCCTACATTTAACCCTTTTGGCTCCCACATGTATATTTTAAACAATTCATTATAAGTGAGCCCATAATTAGGTTTGAGGCGTGAAATTTTGCATACTTATAGCTGAACACCTCATATCAAATGACAAACCATAAAATTTTGAAAAAGTCGTACATTTAACCCTTTGGTTTCCCACATGTATATTTTAAACAATTCTTTCTAAGTGAGCCCCTAATTAGGTTGGAGGCGTGACATTTTGCATACTTATAGCTGAGCACCTCACATCAAACGACATATCATAAAATTTTGAAAAAGTCGTAAATTTAACCCTTTGGGGTCTCACATGTGTATTTTAAACAGTCCTTTCTAATTGAGCCCATATTTAGTTTTGAGGCGTGAAATTTTGCATACTTATAGCTGAACACCTCATATCAAATGACAAACCATAAAATTTTGAAAAAGTCTAATGTTTAATCCTCTGGGCTCTAACTTGTGTATTTTAATCAATTTTTCTAACTCATCTCCTAATTAAGTTGGAGACTTGAAAGTTTCCATACTTATAGCTGAACACTTGCGATAACACGATAAATTATAAAATTTTGAAAAAGTCATATTTAACCCTCCAGTCTCTAACTTCTGTATTTTAAGCATTTTTTCTGACTCAGCCCCTAATTAAGTTGGAGACATGAAATTTTGCATACTTATAGCTGAACACCTCACATCAAACGACAAATAATAAAATTTTGAAAAAGTCGTACATTTAACCCTTTGGGCTCCCACATGTGTATTTTAAACAATTCTTTCTAAGTGAGCCCCTAATTACGTTGGAGGAGTGAAATTTTGCATACTTATAGCTGAACACCTCATATCAAACGACAAATAATAAAATTTTGAAAAAGTCGTACATTTAGCCCTTTGGGTTCCCACATGTGTATTTTAAATAATTCTTTCTCAGTGAGCCCCTAATTAGGTTGGAGGCGTGAAATTTTTCATACTTATAGCTGAGCACCTCACATTAAACGACAAATCATAAAATTTTCAAAAAGTCGTACATTTAACCCTTTGGGCTCCCACATGTGTATTTTAAACAATTCTTTCTAAGTGTGCCCTTAATTATGTTGGAGGCGTGAAATTTTGCATACTTATAGCTGAGCACCTCGTATCAAACGACAAATTATACAATTTTCAAAAAGTCGTACATTTAACACTTTGTGATCCCACATGTGTATTTTATACAAGTCTTTCTAAGTGAGCCCCTAAATAGGTTGGAGGTGTGAAATTTTGCATACTTTTAGCTGAACACCTCACATCAAACGGCAAATTATAAAATTTTGAAAAAGTCCTACATTTATCCCTTTGGGCTCCCACATGTGTATATTAAACAAGTCATTATAAGTGAGCTCCTATTTAGGTTGGGGGCGTGAAATTTTTCATATTTATAGCTGAGCACCTCGCATCAAACGACAAATCATAAAATTTTCAAAAGGTCGTACATTTAACCCTTTGGCTTCCGACATGTGTATTTTAAAAAATTCTTTCAAAGTGAGCCCCTAATTAGGTTGGAGGAGTGAAATTTTGCATACTTATAGCTGAACACCTCATATCAAATGACAAACCATAAAATTTTGAAAAAGTCGTACATTTAACCCTTTGGTTTCCCACATGTATATTTTAAACAATTCTTTCTAAGTGAGCCCCTAATTAGGTTGGAGGCGTGACATTTTGCATACTTATAGCTGAGCACCTCACATCAAACGACAAATAATAAAATTTTGAAAAAGTCTAATATTTAATCCTCTGGGCTCTAACTTGTGTATTTTAAGCAATTTTTCTAACTCATCTCCTAATTAAGTTGGAGACTTGAAAGTTTGCATACTTATAGCTGAACACTTACGATAACACGATAAATTATAAAATTTTGAAAAAGTCATATTTAACCCTCCAGTCTCTAACTTCTGTATTTTAAGCATTTTTCTGACTCAGCCCGTAATTAAGTTGGAGAAATGAAATTTTGCATACTTATAGCTGAACACCTCACATCAAACGACAAATAATAAAATTTTGAAAAAGTCGTACATTTAACCATTTGGGCTCCCACATGTGTATTTTAAACAATTCTTTATAAGTGAGCCCCTAATTACGTTGGAGGAGTGAAATTTTGCATACTTATAGCTGAACACCTCACATCAAACGACAAATAATAAAATTTTGAAAAAGTCGTACATTTAACACTTTGCGTTCCCACATGTGTATTTTAAATAATTCTTTCTAAGTGAGCCCCTAATCAGGTTGGAGGCGTGAAATTTTGCGTACTTATAGCTGAGCACCTCACATTAAACGACAAATCATAAAATTTTCAAAAAGTCGTACATTTAACCCTTTGGGCTCCCACATGTGTATTTTAAACAATTCTTTCTAAGTGTGCCCTTAATTATGTTGGAGGCGTGAAATTTTGCATACTTATAGCTGAGCACCTCGCATCAAACGACAAAACACAAAATTTTCAAAAAGTCGTACATTTAATCCTTTGTGCTCCCACATGTGTATTTTAAACAATTCTTTCTAAGTGAGCGCCTAATTAGGTTGGAGGCGTGAAATTTTGCATACTTATAGCTGAGCACCTCACATGAAATGACAAACCATAATATTTTCAAAAAGTCGTACATTTAACCCTTTGTGCTCCCACATGTGTATTTTATACAAGTCTTTCTAAGTGAGCCCCTAAATAGGTTGGAGGAGTGAAATTTTGCATACTTTTAGCTGAACACCTCACATCAAACGGCAAATTATAAAATTTTGAAAAAGTCGTACATTTAAACATTTGGGCTCCAACATGCATATTTTAAACAATTCTTTCTAAGTGATACCCTATTTAGGTTGGAGGCGTAAAATTTTTCATACTTATAGCTGAATACCTCACATGAAACGACAAATCACAAAATTTTCAAAAAGTCGCACATTTTACCCTTTGGACTCCCACATGTGTATTTTAAAAAATTCTTTCTAAGTGAGCCCCTATTTAGGTTGGAAGCATGAAATTTTACACGCATATAGCTGAGCACCTCGCATCAAACGACAAATCATAAAATTTTCAAAAAGTCCTACATTTAACCCTTTTGGCTCCCACATGTATATTTTAAACAATTCATTATAAGTGAGCCCATAATTAGGTTTGAGGCGTGAAATTTTGCATACTTATAGCTGAACACCTCATATCAAATGACAAACCATAAAATTTTGAAAAAGTCGTACATTTAACCCTTTGGTTTCCCACATGTATATTTTAAACAATTCTTTCTAAGTGAGCCCCTAATTAGGTTGGAGGCGTGACATTTTGCATACTTATAGCTGAGCACCTCACATCAAACGACATATCATAAAATTTTGAAAAAGTCGTAAATTTAACCCTTTGGGGTCTCACATGTGTATTTTAAACAATCCTTTCTAATTGAGCCCATATTTAGTTTTGAGGCGTGAAATTTTGCATACTTATAGCTGAACACCTCATATCAAATGACAAACCATAAAATTTTGAAAAAGTCTAATGTTTAATCCTCTGGGCTCTAACTTGTGTATTTTAATCAATTTTTCTAACTCATCTCCTAATTAAGTTGGAGACTTGAAAGTTTCCATACTTATAGCTGAACACTTGCGATAACACGATAAATTATAAAATTTTGAAAAAGTCATATTTAACCCTCCAGTCTCTAACTTCTGTATTTTAAGCATTTTTTCTGACTCAGCCCCTAATTAAGTTGGAGACATGAAATTTTGCATACTTATAGCTGAACACCTCACATCAAACGACAAATAATAAAATTTTGAAAAAGTCGTACATTTAACCCTTTGGGCTCCCACATGTGTATTTTAAACAATTCTTTCTAAGTGAGCCCCTAATTACGTTGGAGGAGTGAAATTTTGCATACTTATAGCTGAACACCTCATATCAAACGACAAATAATAAAATTTTGAAAAAGTCGTACATTTAGCCCTTTGGGTTCCCACATGTGTATTTTAAATAATTCTTTCTCAGTGAGCCCCTAATTAGGTTGGAGGCGTGAAATTTTTCATACTTATAGCTGAGCACCTCACATTAAACGACAAATCATAAAATTTTCAAAAAGTCGTACATTTAACCCTTTGGGCTCCCACATGTGTATTTTAAACAATTCTTTCTAAGTGTGCCCTTAATTATGTTGGAGGCGTGAAATTTTGCATACTTATAGCTGAGCACCTCGTATCAAACGACAAATTATACAATTTTCAAAAAGTCGTACATTTAACACTTTGTGATCCCACATGTGTATTTTATACAAGTCTTTCTAAGTGAGCCCCTAAATAGGTTGGAGGTGTGAAATTTTGCATACTTTTAGCTGAACACCTCACATCAAACGGCAAATTATAAAATTTTGAAAAAGTCCTACATTTATCCCTTTGGGCTCCCACATGTGTATATTAAACAAGTCATTATAAGTGAGCTCCTATTTAGGTTGGGGGCGTGAAATTTTTCATATTTATAGCTGAGCACCTCGCATCAAACGACAAATCATAAAATTTTCAAAAGGTCGTACATTTAACCCTTTGGCTTCCGACATGTGTATTTTAAAAAATTCTTTCAAAGTGAGCCCCTAATTAGGTTGGAGGAGTGAAATTTTGCATACTTATAGCTGAACACCTCACATCAAACGACAAATCATAAACTTTTGAAACAGTCGTAAATTTAACTCTTTGGGGTCTCACATGTGTATTTTAAACAATCCTTTCTAAGTGAGCCCCTAATTAGGTTTGAGGCTTGAAATTTTGCATACTTATAGCTGAGCACCTCACATCAAACGACAAATAATAAAATTTTGAAAAAGTCTAATATTTAATCCTCTGGGCTCCAACTTGTGTATTTTAAGCAATGTTTCTAACTCATCTCCTAATTAAGTTGGAGACTTGAAAGTTTGCATACTTATAGCTGAACACTTGCGATAACACGATAAACTATAAAATTTTGAAAAAGTCATATTTAACCCTCCAGTCTCTAACATCTGTATTTTAAGCATTTTTTCTGACTCAGCCCCTAATTAAGTTGGAGACATGAAATTTTGCATACTTATAGCTGAACACCTCACATCAAACGACAAATAATAAAATTTTGAAAAAGTCGTACATTTAAACCTTTGGGTTCCCACATGTGTATTTTAAATAATTCTTTCTAAGTGAGCTCCTAATTAGGTTGGAGTCGTGAAATTTTGCATACTTATAGCTGAGCACGGCACATCAAACGACAAATCACAAAATTTTCAAAAAGTCGTACATTTAATACTTTGTGCTCCCACATGTGCATTTTGAACAATTTTTTCTAAGTGAGCCCCTAATTAGGTTGGAGGCGTGAAATTTTGCATACTTATAGCTGAGCACATCACATCAAACGGCAAATTATAAAATTTTGAAAAAGTCGTACATTTAACCCTTTGGGTTCCCACATGTGTATTTTAAATAATTCTTTCTAAGTGAGCTCCTAATTAGGTTGGAGGCGTGAAATTTTGCATACTTTTAGCTGAACACCTCACATCAAATGACAAACCATAAAATTTTGAAAAAGGCGTAGATTTAACCCTTTGGTTTCCCACATGTATATTTTAAACAATTCTTTCTAAGTGAGCCCCTAATTAGGTTGGAGGCGTGACATTTTGCATACTTATAGCTGAGCACCTCACATCAAACGACAAATAATAAAATTTTGAAAAAGTCTAATATTTAATCCTCTGGGCTCTAACTTGTGTATTTTAAGCAATTTTTCAAACTCACCTCCTAATTAAGTTGGAGACCCTAAAGTTTGCATACTTATAGCTGAACACTTGCGATAACACGATAAATTATAAAATTTTGAAAAAGTCATATTTAACCCTCCAGTCTCTAACTTCTGTATTTTAAGCATTTTTTCTGACTCAGCCCCTAATTAAGTTGGAGACATGAAATTTTGCATACTTATAGCTTAACACCTCACATCAAACGACAAATAATAAAATTTTGAAAAAGTCGTACATTTAACCATTTGGGCTCCCACATGTGTATTTTAAACAATTCTTTCTAAGTGAGCCCCTAATTACGTTGGAGGAGTGAAATTTTGCATACTTATAGATGAACACCTCACATCAAACGACAAATAATAAAATTTTGAAAAAGTCGTACATTTAACCCTTTGGGTTCCCAAATGTGTATTTTAAATAATTCTTTCTAAGTGAGCCCCTAATTAGGTTGGAGGCGTGAAATTTTGCATACTTATAGCTGAGCACCTCACATTAAACGAAAAATCATAAAATTTTCAAAAAGTCGTACATTTAACCCTTTGGGCTCCCACATGTGTATTTTAAACAATTCTTTCTAAGTGTGCCCTTAATTATGTTGGAGGCGTGAAATTTTGCATACTTACAGCTGAGCACCTCGCATCAAACGACAAATCACAAATTTTTCAAAAAGTCGTACATTTAATCTTTTGTGCTCCCACATGTGCATTTTAAACAATTTTTTCTAAGTGAGCGCCTAATTAGGTTGGAGGCGTGAAATTTTGCATACTTATAGCTGAGCACCTCACATCAAACGGCAAATTATACAATTTTCAAAAAGTCGTACATTTAACCCTTTGTGCTCCCACATGTGTATTTTATTCAAGTCTTTCTAAGTGAGCGACTAAATAGGTTGGAGGAGTGAAATTTTGCATACTTTTAGCTGAAAACCTCACATGAAATGACAAACCATAAAATTTTGAAAAAGTCGTACATTTAACCCTTTGGGCTCCCACATGTGTATTTTAAACAATTCTTTCTAAGTGAACCACTAATTAGTTTGCAGGTGTGAAATTTTGCATACTTATAGCTGAGCACCTCACATCAAACGGCAAATTATAAAATTTTTAAAAAGTCGTACATTTAACTCTTTGGGCTCCCAGATGCGTATTTTAAGCAATTCTCTCTAAGAAAGCCCCTAATTAAGTTGGAGACATGAATTTTTGCATACGTATAGCTGAATAGCTCTGACCCCACGACAAATCATAAAATTTTCAAAAAAGCCTTATATTATTTACTCTTCCGGGCTCAAACTTGTATATTTTAAGCAATTATTCTAACATCCGCCCTTTTCACCCGGGGAGCACTTTTTCAACTTTTGCCGACACCCCTTTGACCAATCTTTCATATTATGCACCATAGCCTTACATATTTTAGTTCCACTTTTTACCGCCATGGGCGCCTACTTATCTCGGGTGCTATGGACACAATCCCATCGACTAATATATATACGGATAGTATGTGAAACGGGGTTTCATTCAGATAGAGGTTTCTTTAGAATAGAGTGCGCCCCTGGCTGTGAAATGTGGAACTAACAGACTTTTCAAAAGGATAAAGTGTTTTGAAAGGAATATTAAACGAAACCCTCTGTGCGATCTCTGATCACACTTACCCACTTGTTTAGAGTTTCGTTCATCCCACGAATCCCTATTCGTCTCGCTCCTCTGTCTGTCTGTCCGTCATACAGCCAGTTCTGAGAAACTATACATGTTGGAGACTTGAAATTTTGCATACTTATAGACGAACACCACACATCAAACGACAAATCATAAAATTTTCAAAAGTCGTACAATTAACCCTTAGGGCTCCCACATGTGTATTTTAAACAATTCTTTCTAAGTGAGTCCTTAATTAGGTTGGAGGCGCGAAATTTTGCGTACTTATAGATGGACACATCAGATCAAACGACAAATCATAAAATTTTGAAAAAGTCGTACATTTAACCCTTTGGGCTCCCACATGTGTATTTTAAACAATTCTTTCTAAGTGAGTCCCTAATTAGGTTGCAGGCGTGAAATTTTGCGTACTTATAGATGGATACCTCAGATCAAACGATAAATGATAAAATTTTGAAAAAATCGTACATTTAACCCTTTGGGCTCCGACATGTGTATTTTAAACAATTCTTTCTATGTGAGTCTCTAATTAGGTTGGAGGCGTGAAATTTTTCATACTGATAGCTGAATACCTCACATGAAACGACAAATAATAAAATTTTCAAAAACTCGCACATTTAACCCTTTGGACTCCCACATGTGTATTTTAAAAAATTCTTTCTAAGTGAGCCCCTATTTAGGTTGGAGGCATGAAATTTTACACACATATAGCTGAGCACCTCGCATCAAACGACAAATCATAAAATTTTCAAAAAGTCCTACATTTAACCCTTTGCGCTCCCACATGTGTATTTTAAACAATTCATTATAAGTGAGCACCTATTTAGGTTGGGGGCGTGAAATTTTTCATATTTATAGCTGAGCACTTCGCATCCGACGACAAATCATAAAATTTTCAAAAAGTCGTACATTTAACCCTTTGGCCTCCCACATGTGTATTTTAAACAATTCTTTCAAAGTGAGCCCCTAATTAGGTTGGAGGAGTGAAATTTTGCATACTTATAGCTGAACACCTCACATCAAACGACAAATCATAAAATTTTGAAAAAGTCGTAAATTTAACACTTTGGGTTCTCACATGTGTTTTTTAAACAATCCTTTCTAAGTGATCCCCTAATTAGGTTTGAGGCGTGAAATTTTGCATACTTATAGCTGAACAACTCATATCAAATGACAAACCATAAAATTTTGAAAAAGTCGTACATTTAACCCTTTGGTTTCCCACATGTATATTTTAAACAATTCTTTCTAAGTGAGCCCCTAATTAGGTTGGAGGCGTGACATTTTGCATACTTATAGCTGAACACCTCACATCAAACGACAAATAATAGAATTTTGAAAAAGTCGTACATTTAACTCTTTGGGCTCCCACATGTGTATTTTAAACAATTCTTTCTAAGTGAGCCCCTAATTACGTTGGAGGAGTGAAATTTTGCATACTTATAGCTGAACACCTCACATCAAAGGACAAATAATAAAATTTTGAAAAAGTCGTACATTTAACCCTTTGGGTTCCCACATGTGTATTTTAAACAATACTTTCTAAGTGTGCCCTTAATAATGTTGGAGCCTGAAATTTTGCATACTTATAGCTGAGCACCTCGCATCAAACGACAAATCACAAAATTTTCAAAAAGTCGTACATTTAATCCTTTTTGCTCCCACATGTGCATTTTAAACAGTTTTTTCTAAGTGAGCGCCTAATTAGGTTGGAGGCGTGAAATTTTGCATACTTATAGCTGATCACCTCAATTCAAACGGCATATAGAATTTTCAAAAAGTCGTACATTTAACTCTTTGTGCTCCCACATGTGTATTTTAAACAATTCTTTCTAACTGAGCCACTAAATAGGTTGGAGGAGTGAAATTTTGCATACTTTTAGCTGAACACCTCACATCAAATGACAAACCATAAAATTTTGAAAAAGTCGTACATTTAACCCTTTGGTTTCCCACATGTATATTTTAAACAATTCTTTCTAAGTGAGCCCCTAATTAGGTTGGAGGCGTGAAATTTTGCATACTTATAGCTGAGCACCTCGCATCAAACGACAAATCAGAAAATTTTCAAAAAGTCGTACATTTAATCCTTTGTGCTCCCACATGTGCATTTTAAACAATTTTTTCTAAGTGAGCGCCTAATTAGGTTGGAGGCGTGAAATTTTGCATACTTTTAGCTGAGCACCTCACATCAAACGGCAAATTATACAATTTTCAAAAGGTCGTACATTTAACCCTTTGTGCTCCCACATGTGTATTTTATACAAGTCTTTCTAAGTGAGCCCCTAAATAGGTTGGAGGAGTGAAATTTTGCATACATTTAGCTGAACACCTCACATCAAACGGCAAATTATAAAATTTTGAAAAAGTCGTACATTTAAACATTTGGGCTCCAACATGCGTATTTTAAACAATTCATTCTCAGTGATACCCTATTTAGGTTGGAGGCGTAAAATTTTGCATACTTATAGCTGAATACCTCACATGAAACGACAAATCATAAAATTTTCAAAAAGTCGCACATTTAACCCTTTGGACTCCCACATGTGTATTTTAAAAAATTCTTTCTAAGTGAGCCCCTATTTAGGTTGGAAGCATGAAATTTTACACACATATAGCTGAGCACCTCGCATCAAACGACAAATCATAAAATTTTCAAAAAGTACTACATTTAACCCTTTGGGCTCCCACATGTGTATATTAAACAAGTCATTATAAGTGAGCATCTATTTAGGTTGGGGTTCGTGAAATTTTTCATATTTATAGCTGAGCACCTCGCATCAAACGACAAATCATAAAATTTTCAAAAAGTCGTACATTTAACCCTTTGGCCTCCCACATGTGTATTTTAAACAATTCTTTCAAAGTGAGCCCCTAATTAGGTTGGAGGAGTGAAATTTTGCATACTTATAGCTGAACACCTCACATCAAACGACAAATCATAAAATTTTGAAACAGTCGTAAATTTAACTCTTTGGGGTCTCACATGTGTATTTTAAACAATCCTTTCTAATATGAGCCCCTAATTAGGTTTGAGGCTTGAAATTTTGCATACTTATAGCTGAACACCTCATATCAAATGACAAACCATAAAATTTTGAAAAAGTCGTACATTTAACCCTTTGGTTTCCCACATGTATATTATAAACAATTCTTTCTAAGTGAGCCCCTAATTAGGTTGGAGGCGTGACATTTTGCATAATTATAGCTAAGCACCTCACATCAAACGACAAATAATAAAATTTTGAAAAAGTCTAATATTTAATCCTCTGGGCTCCAACTTGTGTATTTTAAGCAATGTTTCTAACTCATCTCCTAATTAAGCTGGAGACTTGAAAGTTTGCATACTTATAGCTGAGCACCTCACATCAAACGACAAATAATAAAATTTTGAAAAAGTCGTACATTTAACCCTTTGGGCTCCCACATGTGTATTTTAAACAATTCTTTATAAGTGAGCCCCTAATTACGTTGGAGGAGTGAAATTTTGCATACTTATAGCTGAACACCTCACATCAAACGACAAATAATAAAATTTTGAAAAAGTCGTACATTTAACACTTTGCGTTCCCACATGTGTATTTTAAATAATTCTTTCTAAGTGAGCCCCTAATCAGGTTGGAGGCGTGAAATTTTGCGTACTTATAGCTGAGCACCTCACATTAAACGACAAATCATAAAATTTTCAAAAAGTCGTACATTTAACCCTTTGGGCTCCCACATGTGTATTTTAAACAATTCATTATAAGTGAGCCCCTAATTACGTTGGAGGAGTGAAATTTTGCATACTTATAGCTGAGCACCTCGCATCAAACGACAAAACACAAAATTTTCAAAAAGTCGTACATTTAATCCTTTGTGCTCCCACATGTGTATTTTAAACAATTCTTTCTAAGTGAGCGCCTAATTAGGTTGGAGGCGTGAAATTTTGCATACTTATAGCTGAACACCTCACATCAAACGGCAAATTATAAAATTTTGAAAAAGTCGTACATTTAAACATTTGGGCTCCAATATGCATATTTTAAACAATTCTTTCTAAGTGATACCCTATTTAGGTTGGAGGCGTAAAATTTTGCATACTTATAGCTGAATACCTCACATGAAACGACAAATCACAAAATTTTCAAAAAGTCGCACATTTTACCCTTTGGACTCCCACATGTGTATTTTAAAAAATTCTTTCTAAGTGAGCCCCTATTTAGGTTGGAAGCATGAAATTTTACACGCATATAGCTGAGCACCTCGCATCAAACGACAAATCATAAAATTTTCAAAAAGTCCTACATTTAACCCTTTTGGCTCCCACATGTATATTTTAAACAATTCATTATAAGTGAGCCCATAATTAGGTTTGAGGCGTGAAATTTTGCATACTTATAGCTGAACACCTCATATCAAATGACAAACCATAAAATTTTGAAAAAGTCGTACATTTAACCCTTTGGTTTCCCACATGTATATTTTAAACAATTCTTTCTAAGTGAGCCCCTAATTAGGTTGGAGGCGTGACATTTTGCATACTTATAGCTGAGCACCTCACATCAAACGACATATCATAAAATTTTGAAAAAGTCGTAAATTTAACCCTTTGGGGTCTCACATGTGTATTTTAAACAACCCTTTCTAAGTGAGCCCATAATTAGTTTTGAGGCGTGAAATTTTGCATACTTATAGCTGAACACCTCATATCAAATGACAAACCATAAAATTTTGAAAAAGTCGTACATTTAACCCTTTGGTTTCCCACATGTATATTTTAAACAATTCTTTCTAAGTGAGCCCCTAATTAGGTTGGAGGCGTGACATTTTGCATACTTATATGTGAGCACCTCACATCAAACGACAAATAATAAAATTTTGAAAAAGTCTAATATATAATCCTCTGGGCTCTAACTTGTGTATTTTAATCAATTTTTCTAACTCATCTCCTAATTAAGTTGGAGACTTGAAAGTTTCCATACTTATAGCTGAACACTTGCGATAAGACGATAAATTATAAAATTTTGAAAAAGTCATATTTAACCCTCCAGTCTCTAACTTCTGTATTTTAAGCATTTTTTCTGACTCAGTCCCTAATTAAGTTGGAGACATGAAATTTTGCATACTTATAGCTGAACACCTCACATCAAACGACAAATAATAAAATTTTGAAAAAGTCGTACATTTAACCCTTTGGGCTCCCACAGGTGTATTTTAAACAATTCTTTCTAAGTGAGCCCCTAATTACGTTGGAGGAGTGAAATTTTGCATACTTATAGCTGAACACCTCATATCAAACGACAAATAATAAAATTTTGAAAAAGTCGTACATTTAGCCCTTTGGGTTCCCACATGTGTATTTTAAATAATTCTTTCTCAGTGAGCCCCTAATTAGGTTGGAGGCGTGAAATTTTGCATACTTATAGCTGAGCACCTCACATTAAACGACAAATCATAAAATTTTCAAAAAGTCGTACATTTAACCCTTTGGGCTCCCACATGTGTATTTTAAACAATTCTTTCTAAGTGTGCCCTTAATTATGTTGGAGGCGTGAAATTTTGCATACTTATAGCTGAGCACCTCGTATCAAACGACAAATTATACAATTTTCAAAAAGTCGTACATTTAACCCTTTGTGCTCCCACATGTGTATTTTATACAAGTCTTTCTAAGTGAGCCCCTAAATAGGTTGGAGGAGTGAAATTTTGCATACTTTTAGCTGAACACCTCACATCAAACGGCAAATTATAAAATTTTGAAAAAGTCGTACATTTAAACATTTGGGCTCCAACATGCGTATTTTAAACAATTCTTTCTAAGTGATACCCTATTTAGGTTGGAGGCGTAAAATTTTGCATACTTATAGCTGAATACCTCACATGAAACGACAAATCATAAAATTTTCAAAAAGTCGCACATTTAACCCTTTGGACTGCCACATGTGTATTTAAAAAAATTCTTACTAAGTGAGCCCCTATTTAGGTTGGAGGCATGAAATTTTACACACATATAGCTGAGCACCTCGCATCAAACGACAAATCATAAAATTTTCAAAAAGTCCTACATTTATCCCTTTGGGCTCCCACATGTGTATATTAAACAAGTCATTATAAGTGAGCACCTATTTAGGTTGGGGGCGTGAAATTTTTCATATTTATAGCTGAGCACCTCGCATCAAACGACAAATCATAAAATTTTCAAAAGGTCGTAAATTTAACCCTTTGGCTTCCCACATGTGTATTTTAAACAATTCTTTCAAAGTGAGCCCCTAATTTGGTTGGAGGAGTGAAATTTTGCATACTTATAGCTGAACACCTCACATCAAACGACAAATCATAAAATTTTGAAACAGTCGTAAATTTAACTCTTTGGGGTCTCACATGTGTATTTTAAACAATCCTTTCTAAGTGAGCCCCTAATTAGGTTTGAGGCTTGAAATTTTGCATACTTATAGCTGAGCACCTCACATCAAACGACAAATAATAAAATTTTGAAAAAGTCTAATATTTAATCCTCTGGGCTCCAACTTGTGTATTTTAAGCAATGTTTCTAACTCATCTCCTAATTAAGTTGGAGACTTGAAAGTTTGCATACTTATAGCTGAACACTTGCGATAACACGATAAACTATAAAATTTTGAAAAAGTCATATTTAACCCTCCAGTCTCTAACATCTGTATTTTAAGCATTTTTTCTGACTCAGCCCCTAATTAAGTTGGAGACATGAAATTTTGCATACTTATAGCTGAACACCTCACATCAAACGACAAATAATAAAATTTTGAAAAAGTCGTACATTTAAACCTTTGGGTTCCCACATGTGTATTTTAAATAATTCTTTCTAAGTGAGCTCCTAATTAGGTTGGAGGCGTGAAATTTTGCATACTTATAGCTGAGCACGGCACATCAAACGACAAATCACAAAATTTTCAAAAAGTCGTACATTTAATACTTTGTGCTCCCACATGTGCATTTTGAACAATTTTTCCTAAGTGAGCCCCTAATTAGGTTGGAGGCGTGAAATTTTGCATACTTATAGCTGAGCACATCACATCAAACGGCAAATTATAAAATTTTGAAAAAGTCGTACATTTAACCCTTTGGGTTCCCACATGTGTATTTTAAATAATTCTTTCTAAGTGAGCTCCTAATTAGGTTGGAGGCGTGAAATTTTGCATACTTTTAGCTGAACACCTCACATCAAATGACAAACCATAAAATTTTGAAAAAGGCGTAGATTTAACCCTTTGGTTTCCCACATGTATATTTTAAACAATTCTTTCTAAGTGAGCCCCTAATTAGGTTGGAGGCGTGACATTTTGCATACTTATAGCTGAGCACCTCACATCAAACGACAAATAATAAAATTTTGAAAAAGTCTAATATTTAATCCTCTGGGCTCTAACTTGTGTATTTTAAGCAATTTTTCTAACTCACCTCCTAATTAAGTTGGAGACTTGAAAGTTTGCATACTTATAGCTGAACACTTGCGATAACACGATAAATTATAAAATTTTGAAAAAGTCATATTTAACCCTCCAGTCTCTAACTTCTGTATTTTAAGCATTTTTTCTGACTCAGCCCCTAATTAAGTTGGAGACATGAAATTTTGCATACTTATAGCTTAACACCTCACATCAAACGACAAATAATAAAATTTTGAAAAAGTCGTACATTTAACCATTTGGGCTCCCACATGTGTATTTTAAACAATTCTTTCTAAGTGAGCCCCTAATTACGTTGGAGGAGTGAAATTTTGCATACTTATAGATGAACACCTCACATCAAACGACAAATAATAAAATTTTGAAAAAGTCGTACATTTAACCCTTTGGGTTCCCAAATGTGTATTTTAAATAATTCTTTCTAAGTGAGCTCCTAATTAGGTTGGAGGCGTGAAATTTTGCATACTTATAGCTGAGCACCTCACATTAAACGAAAAATCATAAAATTTTCAAAAAGTCGTACATTTAACCCTTTGGGCTCCCACATGTGTATTTTAAACAATTCTTTCTAAGTGTGCCCTTAATTATGTTGGAGGCGTGAAATTTTGCATACTTATAGCTGAGCACCTCGCATCAAACGACAAATCACAAATTTTTCAAAAAGTCGTACATTTAATCTTTTGTGCTCCCACATGTGCATTTTAAACAATTTTTTCTAAGTGAGCGCCTAATTAGGTTGGAGGCGTGAAATTTTGCATACTTATAGCTGAGCACCTCACATCAAACGGCAAATTATACAATTTTCAAAAAGTCGTACATTTAACCCTTTGTGCTCCCACATGTGTATTTTATTCAAGTCTTTCTAAGTGAGCCCCTAAATAGGTTGGAGGAGTGAAATTTTGCATACTTTTAGCTGAAAACCTCACATGAAATGACAAACCATAAAATTTTGAAAAAGTCGTACATTTAACCCTTTGGGCTCCCACATGTGTATTTTAAACAATTCTTTCTAAGTGAACCACTAATTAGTTTGCAGGTGTGAAATTTTGCATACTTATAGCTGAGCACCTCACATCAAACGGCAAATTATAAAATTTTTAAAAAGTCGTACATTTAACTCTTTGGGCTCCCAGATGCGTATTTTAAGCAATTCTCTCTAAGAAAGCCCCTAATTAAGTTGGAGACATGAATTTTTGCATACGTATAGCTGAATAGCTCTGACCCCACGACAAATCATAAAATTTTCAAAAAAGCCTTATATTATTTACTCTTCCGGGCTCAAACTTGTATATTTTAAGCAATTATTCTAACATCCGCCCTTTTCACCCGGGGAGCACTTTTTCAACTTTTGCCGACACCCCTTTGACAAATCTTTCATATTATGCACCATAGCCTTACATATTTTAGTTCCACTTTTTACCGCCATGGGCGCCTACTTATCTCGGGTGCTATGGACACAATCCCATCGACTAATATATATACGGATAGTATGTGAAACGGGGTTTCATTCAGATAGAGGTTTCTTTAGAATAGAGTGCGCCCCTGGTTGTGAAATGTGGAACTAACAGACTTTTCAAAAGGATAAAGTGTTTTGAAAGGAATATTAAACGAAACCCTCTGTGCGATCTCTGATCACACTTACCCACTTGTTTAGAGTTTCGTTCATCCCACGAATCCCTATTCGTCTCGCTCCTCTGTCTGTCTGTCCGTCATACAGCCCGTTCTGAGAAACTATACATGTTGGAGACTTGAAATTTTGCATACTTATAGACGAACACCACACATCAAACGACAAATCATAAAATATTCAAAAGTCGTACATTTAACCCTTTGGGCTCCCACATGTGTATTTTAAACAATTCTTTCTAAGTGAGTCCTTAATTAGGTTGGAGGCGCGAAATTTTGCGTACTTATAGATGGACACATCAGATCAAACGACAAATCATAAAATTTTGAAAAAGTCGTACATTTAACCCTTTGGGCTCCCACATGTGTATTTTAAACAATTCTTTCTAAGTGAGTCCCTAATTAGGTTGCAGGCGTGAAATTTTGCGTACTTATAGATGGATACCTCAGATCAAACGATAAATGATAAAATTTTGAAAAAATCGTACATTTAACCCTTTGGGCTCCGACATGTGTATTTTAAACAATTCTTTCTATGTGAGTCTCTAATTAGGTTGGAGGCGTGAAATTTTTCATACTGATAGCTGAATACCTCACATGAAACGACAAATAATAAAATTTTCAAAAACTCGCACATTTAACCCTTTGGACTCCCACATGTGTATTTTAAAAAATTCTTTCTAAGTGAGCCCCTATTTAGGTTGGAGGCATGAAATTTTACACACATATAGCTGAGCACCTCGCATCCAACGACAAATCATAAAATTTTCAAAAAGTCCTACATTTAACCCTTTGCGCTCCCACATGTGTATTTTAAACAATTCATTATAAGTGAGCACCTATTTAGGTTGGGGGCGTGAAATTTTTCATATTTATAGCTGAGCACTTCGCATCCGACGACAAATCATAAAATTTTCAAAAAGTCGTACATTTAACCCTTTGGCCTCCCACATGTGTATTTTAAACAATTCTTTCAAAGTGAGCCCCTAATTAGGTTGGAGGAGTGAAATTTTGCATACTTATAGCTGAACACCTCACATCAAACGACAAATCATAAAATTTTGAAAAAGTCGTAAATTTAACCCTTTGGGTTCTCACATGTGTATTTTAAACAATCCTTTCTAAGTGATCCCCTAATTAGGTTTGAGGCGTGAAATTTTGCATACTTATAGCTGAACAACTCATATCAAATGACAAACCATAAAATTTTGAAAAAGTCGTACATTTAACCCTTTGGTTTCCCACATGTATATTTTAAACAAATCTTTCTAAGTGAGCCCCTAATTAGGTTGGAGGCGTGACATTTTGCATACTTATAGCTGAGCACCTCACATCAAACGACAATTAATAAAATTTGAAAAAGTCTAATATTTAATCCTCTGGGCTCTAACTAGTGTATTTTAAGCAATTTTTCTAACTCATCTCCTAATTAAGTCGGAGACTTGAAAGTTTGCATACTTATAGCTGAACACTTGCGATAACACGATAAATTATAAAATTTTGAAAAAGTCATATTTAACCCTCCAGTCTCTAACTTCTGTATTTTAAGCATTTTTTCTGACTCAGCCCCTAATTAAGTTGGAGACATGAAATTTTGCATACTTATAGCTGAACACCTCACATCAAACGACAAATAATAGAATTTTGAAAAAGTCGTACATTTAATTCTTTGGGCTCCCACATGTGTATTTTAAACAATTCTTTCTAAGTGAGCCCCTAATTACGTTGGAGGAGTGAAATTTTGCATACTTACAGCTGAACACCTCACATCAAAGGAAAAATAATAAAATTTTGAAAAAGTCGTACATTTAACCCTTTGGGTTCCCACATGTGTATTTTAAACAATACTTTCTAAGTGTGCCCTTAATAATGTTGGAGTCCTGAAATTTTGCATACTTATAGCTGAGCACCTCGCATCAAACGACAAATCACAAAAATTTCAAAAAGTCGTACATTTAATCCTTTGTGCTCCCACATGTGCATTTTAAACAGTTTTTTCTAAGTGAGCGCCTAATTAGGTTGGAGGCGTGAAATTTTGCATACTTATAGCTGATCACCTCAATTCAAACGGCATATAGAATTTTCAAAAAGTCGTACATTTAACTCTTTGTGCTCCCACATGTGTATTTTAAACAATTCTTTCTAAGTGAGCCCCTAAATAGGTTGGAGGAGTGAAATTTTGCATACTTTTAGCTGAACACCTCACATCAAATGACAAACCA
Source organism: Maratus speciosus (assembly GCA_963932465.1). Taxonomy (NCBI): domain Eukaryota; kingdom Metazoa; phylum Arthropoda; class Arachnida; order Araneae; family Salticidae; genus Maratus; species Maratus speciosus. The sequence continues at coordinate 30,280 of CAWVRF010001228.1, read as the reverse complement.
TAAAATTTTGAAAAAGTCGTACATTTAACCCTTTGGTTTCCCACATGTATATTTTAAACAATTCTTTCTACGTGAGCCCCTAATTAGGTTGGAGGCGTGAAATTTTGCATACTTATAGCTGAGCACCTCGCATCAAACGACAAATCAGAAAATTTTCAAAAAGTCGTACATTTAATCCTTTGTGCTCCCACATGTGCATTTTAAACAATTTTTTCTAAGTGAGCGCCTAATTAGGTTGGAGGCGTGAAATTTTGCATACTTTTAGCTGAGCACCTCACATCAAACGGCAAATTATACAATTTTCAAAAGGTCGTACATTTAACCCTTTGTGCTCCCACATGTGTATTTTATACAAGTCTTTCTAAGTGAGCCCCTAAATAGGTTGGAGGAGTGAAATTTTGCATACTTTTAGCTGAACACCTCACATCAAACGGCAAATTATAAAATTTTGAAAAAGTCGTACATTTAAACATTTGGGCTCCAACATGCGTATTTTAAACAATTCTTTCTCAGTGATACCCTATTTAGGTTGGAGGCGTAAAATTTTGCATACTTATAGCTGAATACCTCACATGAAACGACAAATCATAAAATTTTCAAAAAGTCGCACATTTAACCCTTTGGACTCCCACATGTGTATTTTAAAAAATTCTTTCTAAGTGAGCCCCTATTTAGGTTGGAGGCATGAAATTTTACACACATATAGCTGAGCACCTCGCATCAAACGACAAATCATAAAATTTTCAAAAAGTCCTACATTTAACCCTTTGGGCTCCCACATGTGTATATTAAACAAGTCATTATAAGTGAGCACCTATTTAGGTTGGGGTTCGTGAAATTTTTCATATTTATAGCTGAGCACCTCGCATCAAACGACAAATCATAAAATTTTCAAAAAGTCGTACATTTAACCCTTTGGCCTCCCACATGTGTATTTTAAACAATTCTTTCAAAGTGAGCCCCTAATTAGGTTGGAGGAGTGAAATTTTGCATACTTATAGCTGAACACCTCACATCAAACGACAAATCATAAAATTTTGAAACAGTCGTAAATTTAACTCTTTGCGGTCTCACATGTGTATTTTAAACAATCCTTTCTAATATGAGCCCCTAATTAGGTTTGAGGCTTGAAATTTTGCATACTTATAGCTGAACACCTCATATCAAATGACAAACCATAAAATTTTGAAAAAGTCGTACATTTAACCCTTTGGTTTCCCACATGTATATTTTAAACAATTCTTTCTAAGTGAGCCCCTAATTAGGTTGGAGGCTTGAAATTTTGCATACTTATAGCTGAGCACCTCACATCAAACGACAAATAATAAAATTTTGAAAAAGTCTAATATTTAATCCTCTGGGCTCCAACTTGTGTATTTTAAGCAATGTTTCTAACTCATCTCCTAATTAAGTTGGAGACTTGAAAGTTTGCATACTTATAGCTGAACACTTGCGATAACACGATAAACTATAAAATTTTGAAAAAGTCATATTTAACCCTCCAGTCTCTAACATCTGTATTTTAAGCATTTTTTCTGACTCAGCCCCTAATTAAGTTGGAGACATGAAATTTTGCATACTTATAGCTGAACACCTCACATCAAACGACAAATAATAAAATTTTGAAAAAGTCGTACATTTAAACCTTTGGGTTCCCACATGTGTATTTTAAATAATTCTTTCTAAGTGAGCTCCTAATTAGGTTGGAGGCGTGAAATTTTGCATACTTATAGCTGAGCACGGCACATCAAACGACAAATCACAAAATTTTCAAAAAGTCGTACATTTAATACTTTGTGCTCCCACATGTGCATTTTGAACAATTTTTTCTAAGTGAGCCCCTAATTAGGTTGGAGGCGTGAAATTTTGCATACTTATAGCTGAGCACATCACATCAAACGGCAAATTATAAAATTTTGAAAAAGTCGTACATTTAACCCTTTGGGTTCCCACATGTGTATTTTAAATAATTCTTTCTAAGTGAGCTCCTAATTAGGTTGGAGGCGTGAAATTTTGCATACTTTTAGCTGAACACCTCACATCAAATGACAAACCATAAAATTTTGAAAAAGGCGTAGATTTAACCCTTTGGTTTCCCACATGTATATTTTAAACAATTCTTTCTAAGTGAGCCCCTAATTAGGTTGGAGGCGTGACATTTTGCATACTTATAGCTGAGCACCTCACATCAAACGACAAATAATAAAATTTTGAAAAAGTCTAATATTTAATCCTTTGGGCTCTAACGTGTGTATTTTAAGCAATTTTTCTAACTCACCTCCTAATTAAGTTGGAGACTTGAAAGTTTGCATACTTATAGCTGAACACTTGCGATAACACGATAAATTATAAAATTTTGAAAAAGTCATATTTAACCCTCCAGTCTCTAACTTCTGTATTTTAAGCATTTTTTCTGACTCAGCCCCTAATTAAGTTGGAGACATGAAATTTTGCATACTTATAGCTTAACACCTCACATCAAACGACAAATAATAAAATTTTGAAAAAGTCGTACATTTAACCATTTGGGCTCCCACATGTGTATTTTAAACAATTCTTTCTAAGTGAGCCCCTAATTACGTTGGAGGAGTGAAATTTTGCATACTTATAGATGAACACCTCACATCAAACGACAAATAATAAAATTTTGAAAAAGTCGTACATTTAACCCTTTGGGTTCCCAAATGTGTATTTTAAATAATTCTTTCTAAGTGAGCCCCTAATTAGGTTGGAGGCGTGAAATTTTGCATACTTATAGCTGAGCACATCACATTAAACGAAAAATCATAAAATTTTCAAAAAGTCGTACATTTAACCCTTTGGGCTCCCACATGTGTATTTTAAACAATTCTTTCTAAGTGTGCACTTAATTATGTTGGAGGCGTGAAATTTTGCATACTTATAGCTGAGCACCTCGCATCAAACGACAAATCACAAATTTTTCAAAAAGTCGTACATTTAATCTTTTGTGCTCCCACATGTGCATTTTAAACAATTTTTTCTAAGTGAGCGCCTAATTAGGTTGGAGGCGTGAAATTTTGCATACTTATAGCTGAGCACCTCACATCAAACGGCAAATTATAAAATTTTTAAAAAGTCGTACATTTAACTCTTTGGGCTCCCAGATGCGTATTTTAAGCAATTCTCTCTAAGAAAGCCCCTAATTAAGTTGGAGACATGAATTTTTGCATACGTATAGCTGAATAGCTCTGACCCCACGACAAATCATAAAATTTTCAAAAAAGCCTTATATTATTTACTCTTCCGGGCTCAAACTTGTATATTTTAAGCAATTATTCTAACATCCGCCCTTTTCACCCGGGGAGCACTTTTTCAACTTTTGCCGACACCCCTTTGACAAATCTTTCATATTATGCACCATAGCCTTACATATTTTAGTTCCACTTTTTACCGCCATGGGCGCCTACTTATCTCGTGTGCTATGGACACAATCCTATCGACTAATATATATACGGATAGTATGTGAAACGGGGTTTCATTCAGATAGAGGTTTCTTTAGAATAGAGTGCGCCCCTGGTTGTGAAATGTGGAACTAACGGACTTTTCAAAAGGATAAAGTGTTTTGAAAGGAATATTAAACGAAACCCTCTGTGCGATCTCTGATCACACTTACCCACTTGTTTAGAGTTTCGTTCATCCCACGAATCCCTATTCGTCTCGCTCCTCTGTCTGTCTGTCCGTCATACAGCCCGTTCTGAGAAACTATACATGTTGGAGACTTGAAATTTTGCATACTTATAGACGAACACCACACATCAAACGACAAATCATAAAATTTTCAAAAGTCGTACATTTAACCCTTTGGGCTCCCACATGTGTATTTTATTCAAGTCTTTCTAAGTGAGCCCCTAAATAGGTTGGAGGAGTGAAATTTTGCATACTTTTAGCTGAAAACCTCACATGAAATGACAAACCATAAAATTTTGAAAAAGTCGTACATTTAACCCTTTGGGCTCCCACATGTGTATTTTAAACAATTCTTTCTAAGTGAACCACTAATTAGTTTGCAGGTGTGAAATTTTGCATACTTATAGCTGAGCACCTCACATCAAACGGCAAATTATAAAATTTTTAAAAAGTCGTACATTTAACTCTTTGGGCTCCCAGATGCGTATTTTAAGCAATTCTCTCTAAGAAAGCCCCTAATTAAGTTGGAGACATGAATTTTTGCATACGTATAGCTGAATAGCTCTGACCCCACGACAAATCATAAAATTTTCAAAAAAGCCTTATATTATTTACTCTTCCGGGCTCAAACTTGTATATTTTAAGCAATTATTCTAACATCCGCCCTTTTCACCCGGGGAGCACTTTTTCAACTTTTGCCGACACCCCTTTGACAAATCTTTCATATTATGCACCATAGCCTTACATATTTTAGTTCCACTTTTTACCGCCATGGGCGCCTACTTATCTCGTGTGCTATGGACACAATCCCATCGACTAATATATATACGGATAGTATGTGAAACGGGGTTTCATTCAGATAGAGGTTTCTTTAGAATAGAGTGCGCCCCTGGTTGTGAAATGTGGAACTAACAGACTTTTCAAAAGGATAAAGTGTTTTGAAAGGAATATTAAACGAAACCCTCTGTGCGATCTCTGATCACACTTACCCACTTGTTTAGAGTTTCGTTCATCCCACGAATCCCTATTCGTCTCGCTCCTCTGTCTGTCTGTCCGTCATACAGCCCGTTCTGAGAAACTATACATGTTGGAGACTTGAAATTTTGCATACTTATAGACGAACACCACACATCAAACGACAAATCATAAAATTTTCAAAAGTCGTACATTTAACCCTTTGGGCTCCCACATGTGTATTTTATTCAAGTCTTTCTAAGTGAGCCCCTAAATAGGTTGGAGGAGTGAAATTTTGCATACTTTTAGCTGAAAACCTCACATGAAATGACAAACCATAAAATTTTGAAAAAGTCGTACATTTAACCCTTTGGGCTCCCACATGTGTATTTTAAACAATTCTTTCTAAGTGAACCACTAATTAGTTTGCAGGTGTGAAATTTTGCATACTTATAGCTGAGCACCTCACATCAAACGGCAAATTATAAAATTTTTAAAAAGTCGTACATTTAACTCTTTGGGCTCCCAGATGCGTATTTTAAGCAATTATCTCTAAGAAAGCCCCTAATTAAGTTGGAGACATGAATTTTTGCATACGTATAGCTGAATAGCTCTGACCCCACGACAAATCATAAAATTTTCAAAAAAGCCTTATATTATTTACTCTTCCGGGCTCAAACTTGTATATTTTAAGCAATTATTCTAACATCCGCCCTTTTCACCCGGGGAGCACTTTTTCAACTTTTGCCGACACCCCTTTGACAAATCTTTCATATTATGCACCATAGCCTTACATATTTTTGTTCCACTTTTTACCGCCATGGGCGCCTACTTATCTCGTGTGCTATGGACACAATCCCATCGACTAATATATATACGGATAGTATGTGAAACGGGGTTTCATTCAGATAGAGGTTTCTTTAGAATAGAGTGCGCCCCTGGTTGTGAAATGTGGAACTAACAGACTTTTCAAAAGGATAAAGTGTTTTGAAAGGAATATTAAACGAAACCCTCTGTGCGATCTCTGATCACACTTACCCACTTGTTTAGAGTTTCGTTCATCCCACGAATCCCTATTCGTCTCGCTCCTCTGTCTGTCTGTCCGTCATACAGCCCGTTCTGAGAAACTATACATGTTGGAGACTTGAAATTTTGCATACTTATAGACGAACACCACACATCAAACGACAAATCATAAAATTTTCAAAAGTCGTACATTTAACCCTTTGGGCTCCCACATGTGTATTTTAAACAATTCTTTCTAAGTGAGTCCTTAATTAGGTTGGAGGCGCGAAATTTTGCGTACTTATAGACGGACACATCAGATCAAACGACAAATCATAAAATTTTGAAAAAGTCGTACATTTAACCCTTTGGGCTCCCACATGTGTATTTTAAACAATTCTTTCTAAGTGAGTCCCTAATTAGGTTGCAGGCGTGAAATTTTGCGTACTTATAGATGGATACCTCAGATCAAACGATAAATGATAAAATTTTGAAAAAATCGTACATTTAACCCTTTGGGCTCCGACATGTGTATTTTAAACAATTCTTTCTATGTGAGTCTCTAATTAGGTTGGAGGCGTGAAATTTTTCATACTGATAGCTGAATACCTCACATGAAACGACAAATAATAAAATTTTCAAAAACTCGCACATTTAACCCTTTGGACTCCCACATGTGTATTTTAAAAAATTCTTTCTAAGTGAGCCCCTATTTAGGTTGGAGGCATGAAATTTTACACACATATAGCTGAGCACCTCGCATCAAACGACAAATCATAAAATTTTCAAAAAGTCCTACATTTAACCCTTTGCGCTCCCACATGTGTATTTTAAACAATTCATTATAAGTGAGCACCTATTTAGGTTGGGGGCGTGAAATTTTTCATATTTATAGCTGAGCACTTCGCATCCGACGACAAATCATAAAATTTTCAAAAAGTCGTACATTTAACCCTTTGGCCTCCCACATGTGTATTTTAAACAATTCTTTCAAAGTGAGCCCCTAATTAAGTTGGAGACATGAAATTTTGCATACTTATAGCTGAACACCTCACATCAAACGACAAATAATAAAATTTTGAAAAAGTCGTACATTTAAACCTTTGGGTTCCCACATGTGTATTTTAAATAATTCTTTCTAAGTGAGCTCCTAATTAGGTTGGAGGCGTGAAATTTTGCATACTTATAGCTGAGCACGGCACATCAAACGACAAATCACAAAATTTTCAAAAAGTCGTACATTTAATACTTTGTGCTCCCACATGTGCATTTTGAACAATTTTTTCTAAGTGAGCCCCTAATTAGGTTGGAGGCGTGAAATTTTGCATACTTATAGCTGAGCACATCACATCAAACGGCAAATTATAAAATTTTGAAAAAGTCGTACATTTAACCCTTTGGGTTCCCACATGTGTATTTTAAATAATTCTTTCTAAGTGAGCTCCTAATTAGGTTGGAGGCGTGAAATTTTGCATACTTTTAGCTGAACACCTCACATCAAATGACAAACCATAAAATTTTGAAAAAGGCGTAGATTTAACCCTTTGGTTTCCCACATGTATATTTTAAACAATTCTTTCTAAGTGAGCCCCTAATTAGGTTTGAGGCGTGACATTTTGCATACTTATAGCTGAGCACCTCACATCAAACGACAAATAATAAAATTTTGAAAAAGTCTAATATTTAATCCTCTGGGCTCTAACGTGTGTATTTTAAGCAATTTTTCTAACTCACCTCCTACTTAAGTTGGAGACTTGAAAGTTTGCATACTTATAGCTGAACACTTGCGATAACACGATAAATTATAAAATTTTGAAAAAGTCATATTTAACCCTCCAGTCTCTAACTTCTGTATTTTAAGCCTTTTTTCTGACTCAGCCCCTAATTAAGTTGGAGACATGAAATTTTGCATACTTATAGCTTAACACCTCACATCAAACGACAAATAATAAAATTTTGAAAAAGTCGTACATTTAACCATTTGGGCTCCCACATGTGTATTTTAAACAATTCTTTCTAAGTGAGCCCCTAATTACGTTGGAGGAGTGAAATTTTGCATACTTATAGATGAACACCTCACATCAAACGACAAATAATAAAATTTTGAAAAAGTCGTACATTTAACCCTTTGGGTTCCCAAATGTGTATTTTAAATAATTCTTTCTAAGTGAGCCCCTAATTAGGTTGGAGGCGTGAAATTTTGCATACTTATAGCTGAGCACCTCACATTAAACGAAAAATCATAAAATTTTCAAAAAGTCGTACATTTAACCCTTTGGGCTCCCACATGTGTATTTTAAACAATTCTTTCTAAGTGTGCACTTAATTATGTTGGAGGCGTGAAATTTTGCATACACTGTAAAAAAAAAATTTGTATGGTTACTAAGAATTTTGTAGGAAACTGGGATTCCTAGAACTTTTTATGTAATCACAACATAAGATAATCATGTAAAATTACAGAAGTGTCTTCAGTAACTGTTACTAAATATTGCTTAGTAAACGTACTAGTGATTTTTTAGGGAGTTTCCCCAAAACACTCTTGTAAATTTACCAAATATTGTTTAGTGAGGTTACTAATGCTTGTTTAGGGAATTTACTAAATAAGTTTTAGTAAATTTATCGGTGAATATGTTGTAAACTTACTAGCGATGTTTTAGGGAGTTTACTAAAAATTTTTTTGTAAATTTACTAAATATTGTTCTGTAAATTTCTAACGGTTTTTCAAGGGAGTTTCTCTAATTAGTTTTTGTAAATTTACTAAATGTTTCTTAGTAAACTTACTAGCGATGTTTTAGGGAGTTTACTAAAAATTTTTTTGTAAATTTACTAAATATTGTTCTGTAAATTTCTAACGGTTTTTCAAGGGAGTTTCTCTAATTAGTTTTTGTAAATTTACTAAATGTTTCTTAGTAAACTTACTAGCGATGTTTTAGGGAGTTTACTAAAGAATTTTTGGTAATTTTTCCAAAGATAGTTTAGTAAACGTACTAAGGATATTTTAGAGAGTTTTCCAAAGAATTCCTTGTAAGTTTACTAAATATTGTTCAGTAAACTTACTAACGATTTTTTAGGGAGTTTACTAAAGAATTTTTCGTAAATTTACTTAGGATTATTTAGTCAAGGTACTAACGACTTTTTTCGGTAGTTTCCTAAAGAATACTTTGTGAATTTTCTAATGATTTTTTAGTACACTTACAAAGGAATTTAGTACATTGACTATGAAATTTTTTTGTAAATTTGCGAAGGATTTCATAGTACATTTACTATGAATTTTTTTAGTATTGCACCCAAAACTTTACATATACTTCAGCAAAAAACGTTTGGTAACTTTATTAAAGTAATGTCAGAAAAATTACCAATGATTTTTTAGTGTTGTATCTAAAACAGTTTTTGTATTCTCGCCAGAAAGTTTTTTGTAATCGTGCAAGAGATTTGCAGTAAAGTAAAAATTCTTCGATCAAAATAAGTAATATGACCTGACGTGGTTTTCAGTATTACCACAGCAATTGCCAGAAATATTTGTATGTTATGCATTAAAAACTGACTGAAGCTTCACTGTAGATATTCAAATAGGTACAAAATATTAAATTACATAAGTTCCATATTAAATTAGCATTATAACAACAGCAGTAAATAAGCAGATAAGCAGAATCAGATCTTACGGTTATTAGTTAAATTACAAAAGCGAATAGAAACAATAATGAATGTAAAGTATCATTACTAAGTTTATAAAGTATGCCTAATTTTTTTTTTTAAATGTTATCGATACACTGTTAAAAATAAAGTGTGATGTTTCGCCAAGAAAATGGTGAAAAGTCGCTGAAATTTAGCTGCAACCAAGATATTGGCGATAAGTTTTACCAGTTTATTGGTGCTTTCTCAAATACCATTATATTAGTGAAATGTTAAACAATGATTCAGGTTTTTTATAAATCCAATTTTCTGGTGAAAGGTTGAACCATAAATCAGGATTTTTTTTGAATCCAATTTTCTGATAAAAGGTTTAACCATAAATCAAGTTTTTCTTTTTAAATCCAATTTTCTGGTAACAGTTTGAACCATAATTTAGTTTTTTTTAATCAATTTTTCTGGTAAAAGGTTGAACCACGAAACAGGATTGTTTTTAAATCCAATTTTCTGGTGAAAGGTTAAATCATAATTCAAGGTTTTCTCTATTCCAATTTTTTGCTAAAAGTTTGAATCACGATTCAGGATTTTCTCTCATCTTTATGTGGAATGGTTACACCGGATTGTAGCTTTCTCCCCCCCCCCCCTTCACTTTGGGTTTTCAATTTATCATTTTATGGTGTAATAAACCAAATTTCAGATTATGCGAGATTATCTTGCAGTAGGAAAGCTTACTTTTCTTTTTTTTTTTCATTAAACCGAAAATTATTTAAGTTTTAATTATTGATTCTATTGTCTTTGAAATATATTTAAAAAACAAATGTAAACCAATTTGATCCAATTTCACAAAATAATTGCATTATTTTCACCACAAATATTACCTTTCTGTCCTTTTACATTTTGGAATATTTCTTCGCACTCAGTTACACTTATAGTCCATTTAGTGTTTGCTTATTCACAAAGAAAATATAAAAAAAAATTTCTTTAGATTTAAATATATACCCTGTTTTTATTATTGTTTTAATTTAAACAATGGCTGAATAAATTTCTTCAACCAGTATTAATTTTTGCACGAGTTTGAAAAGGTTTTTTGCATAATGCACTTAGCTGCTACTTTCATGATCTGTTTTTTTTTTTTTCTTTAATTCTTGTGAATCTATAGATGCTGAAATTTTCATATTATACAGTTTTCAAATTTTTACCTTCTTTTCACAAAACAAAAAATAAAATAGAAATATTTTTAAAATTTATATTGCAACACAGCTCAATTATGCAAAATTAATTGATTTGAATATAAATCAACAACAAAAAAAGTTTAGTATTTGTTTCTGTTTATCATTCAATAATGAATATAACACATTTGAATAAATAAAGCACAAACATAACGAATACATAATCAAAGTATATGCGTAAATACTGAAATAATCAGCATTAAAAAGGCAGCTATAAGTAGCAGAATCCATTTAACCTCTAATATCAGCTAATACAAAATATTACTTTAAACTTCAAAGCTTTTTTAAAATACACAATGTATTTCTATAGTATATTAAATACTTACTTTGAAAGGTTAATTTAATAACAGCAGTGTCCCCACCAAGCGACTAATTATTCTTACATATAAGTATTTTTTCAGTATTCCTAATTGATAATCTATGACGACGATTTATTTATTTTTTAACAGTACTCGTAAAAAAGGAAAATATTCACCAGCAGCAGCCTTGCAATAGCTGAAAAAGAAATGGTTACAGACACTATTAAATAGCAACACATTTAAGTTGGTTTGCGGTATGCCGCTCCATTTATTGAAAATACAAATTATATAATCATTAAATTATATGTATAGTATGTCAGACTAATATTTACTGTAATATAATATCATTTCACATAGAGTTTCTCTCAGACAGTTTTAGGAGGGTGCTGCACCCTCTCTGACTATTCAGGTCATCAAATATAAAGAATTCTTGAAGCTTAGCATGTTCTGAATCAGGATTTCAAGTCAGGAATAGATCCAAGCATCAGGTTAATTTATCCACCTATTTTAAATGAAAGAGTAAATATTTTAAGACATAAAATATTTCTTGTGCAGACATAACAATAATCAAATTTCACACAGGGGAATTAATCAAAAAATTAAACAGTATATCAATTCAAATCTCTTTTACAAGGAAATCTTCAGCATTTAAAAAATCAGTGTTCGAAATCATTGGTGGTCCGCTGGTCCGAGAACAACAAAAATTCATTCGGACCACTAATTTGAAAATTTTAGTGGTCAGCAGGAACAGTAACTCCCCCCCTACCCCTCTCTTACAGGGTCACAGGTAAACTTAAATTTTCCCGTCTCAGAGAAAACGGCAACCAAACACAAATCACAGAATTTTATTTATTTTAAAAAATAAAAACTGCATTGAACTTTAGTCAATTGAAATATTGGAATTAAAATATCTAAATTAATAATTTTATAGTTTTTCTTTATGTGCTGTTTATTTAATTTTTAGTTATAATTTTATATTTTATTAGGCTGAAAATTTTGGATAACTGCAAAGAAAGTTTGTAAGAAAAAGCTGCAAAATTCTCCATTTGTTAGGTAGAAGGAAAATATTGTGAAATTCTTAAATCAAATGTGGAAAAATATTTCAAAAAGCGTCAATTGGTTGTTGAGGGAAAAAAATCGTCAATCAATCGTGATTAACAAAAACTAATGCTTGCCATTTGGCTGCAATAGGGTGTTAATGATTTTAATCAACGATTAAATCATGATTTTAATCAACTGATTTTTTTTTAGAAAATTTGTGATTTTCATCGATGATTTTTATGGTCTATTTCAATGGCCTGTAGGGAAAAATCATTTGTAGTATATTGGAATGATATTACACTATTTCAAACATATGGAAATTGATACACATCACTGAAATGTACAAAAAGATGCTTACTATAGAACATGATGAGCATAGCATTAATTTAATCGTTTATTTATGTGGGGGGGGGGACAAAAGGATTCGCTTATAGTACTGTAATTAGATTCAATTACTCTTAAAAAATTGTTTTATTTGATTCTAGATTTTACGCGTATAACCACTATTTTTCAGCATAATTAATATTCCTGAGTACTACATCTAATTCTTTCCTTTCCTGATAATATTTAAAAATTTTTACTGATCTTTTGCTCATAGAATTAAGAGTAGTGACGCCATATTTTAAACTCTGTCATGTTTGGGTAAAACCGGGTACTTAAGAGTGGGTCAAAACTGGGTATTCCCGATTTTGTCCGACACTCATAGAATGTTTTTTAGTATAGTTAATAAATTAGCATGGAATTTTAAATTGCATTCTTAATGCTGTAAAGTTATAATACAATTCTAAATATATCTAGTTATAATGAAAAAAACTAATTTTGATTTTGTTTTATATTAAAAAGTGGGTCTAATTTTTAACTTACATTTATGAAATTAAATAATTTGCAATTATTAATGAACAAAATAATGGTACTAATTAAGCATAATTTTATATTATGCCTATTACATTTTAATAAATAACTTTCTAATCTGAGGTGTAATAACTTGCGTTATAGGTCCACTTAAAATGCAAAAATATTTCGTGACTTGTTTCTCTAAATAAAATAATCTGCCCAAATTGACAAATAATCCATAAAATCTCAATCCTATATAACTAGGCTATATAATCTATAACAGGATTTTTTTTTATCAAATATTAAACAGGCAAGAAAAAAACCTCTTGATGAATGAAACTTTCCCAGACTCATTTGCTGTATATAATAGGAGTGGATGGATTACGAAATTAGGTCTTTATTTTATTTGGTTAAAAGATTTTTCCAATCCTTGTCCTGAAAAGCCCGTTCTTTAAATCCTTAACAGGTGTTCAATTCATATAAAAGAATCCTGTTAATCTAGTAAGAGAAAGCAATGTATTTATATATGATTCTTTCCTTACGCAACGCATCGATTTCAACCCCTTGATGTGTCATTCATGCATCTCTAAGCTCATACTAAGAACAAGAGGTGAAGAAGTGGTTATTTTTCAACTCTGCGCGATCTGTAACAATTTACCAAATTAGAAAATTATTTAAAACTGCATTTTCGAGAGCAGCAATTGTAAATACTGCAATCAGAAGGTTCGAGAAAACAGGGAGTTTTCCCTACAACAATCTTTTTCCTCCTTCGGAAGTGAGAGAGAAACCCATGAAAGTCATGATAACACACCTAGGTCTATGCAACCCCAGGTTTGCATAGCTGCAGAAATAAATATTTCTGAAACATCACAGGATAATGGAGCTCAACCTTCCGAACATAAACGAGTTGACAACATCCAGCGTCTTTCACGTCGAGCTGCTTCCAGATGCAGCAGTTAACATCACAGTCACAGACGTCATCACTTATTCAAAATTTTACATCTACAGAATACATTAGTAAAATTATCCACTCGACATCTTCAGACTATATAGCCTAGCAATCTGTATTTCCAATTTCGCCTAAAAAGTTATTATCCCCTTCTAAGGAAGGCTTTAGAATTGAGTAAAGAAAGGGAAAAACTTATTTTGATTTCTTCTCCCTATAAATTACAGGTCGAAACAGATATTAAGGAGAAAAAAGCCAAACAAACTGCAAGACGGAAAAAGAAGTTTCTTTAAAAAAAAAAAAAAAGATTGCGGAAACATCTTCAGAAGAAGAGGACAATGAAACCTGTATGTTTTGCTATGAACTTTACTCAAATTCTAAATCCAAATACGATGTTTGAAATGCCACGGATAGGCACACGAAGCATGTAGTATATCAGAAGAATATGATGATAAATTCATCTGTGATTTTTGAAGCTAAAAGAACTCTTAAACGTACAGTAAAAAGTAAGCAGGCCTATACAACGTAGAAAATTTTCCAACGAATTATTTTTTTTTACACATGGAAGAACACATGTGCAATTTCGTTTTGTTAAAAATAATAAAAATGTATTTTTTACTATATTAAGCAAGACCTTTTTGACTAAAATGAGTTTTCCAGTAGTTTTAAACGGATACCCAGTTTTACCCAACCAGCGAGGTAAAATCGGATTTTTGCATACGTTTGAAAAAAGCTATTTTTTTATATAAACAATTATATATATATATTGTTTGAAAAGAATGTTTTATTATAGCCAAGGATTCATTTTACATTAAAAACAGTGTTCAAAGTTTGTTTTCCCATTTCACAGCATTTGAGACTAACAAACTTATATGGTACCCAATTTTGCCCCACCTTCCCCTATATATATTTATTTATTTAAAGGATGCTGTAGAAGAAAATAGCATGAAACATTTATTAGGTCTTTTCTACATCTGTTTCTACTAAAATTTTTGGTAACATGCCTTTTATCTTTTAAAATAAGCAATTTTTCTATTCGCATACACATTACGGTAGTTATCGCGATATATCACCAATATTAACACGTTGATACATTCCGATATTAAATTTACGATATTCTCCCCACCTAGCAGTTAAACTTTTGAAAAAAAAGATGAAAAAAGGTTTTCCGAAAACTTGTAGCAATTTATTGCAGGATGATATTTTAGAAGTATCGGCAAATATATATATATATATATATATATATATATATTTATATATATATATATATATATATATATATATATATATATATATATATATTTATTATATATATATATATATATATATATTCTCTAAAAGTTAAAATCTTCTAACTGAGAGTTTTAACTCTTTCAAATACATTGGTGAGCGTAGGTCACTTCGCGCCTCACAAAGACTATATTTTTCTACCATAAAACTAACTAAACGTCCGTATTTTAACACAATCTTTTTTAGAGCAACTCACCAGGCCAGATTTACACTTACTTACGAAAATTTCGAAACATTCGGACAAATATAAATATTTTTTACTAAATAAAATGTGCAAAAACTTCGTCAAAATTAGCAAAAACCTCAGTTACATCGTGGTAAAAATCTTACCAGCCTTTTTCCCACTAAATATTAATATTTTTTCCCTCGGGCTACGAAAACATTATGTTTTTAACATCTAAAAATTTCAAAGAGTTTGGATGATAACGGCAAACTTTAAGAATTTAAAATTCTGGAAGAACCTTGTCCCCCCCCCCCACCTCCCTTTCCAAGCATATTTCAAAATTACACCTAATACTCCAAAAATCAAATTATGCAAAATATTAATACCAAATAATAACAATACCAAAAAGCATATACATTCAATTCTGTTTGAAATACTGCAATACATTTAAAAAAAATACAAAAATAATCTTTAAAAAAAAATCATTGTCCGAAGTCACTTTTCTGTTTTTCTGCGCATTTTACTGTACGACTCACATTACGTATATATTATTTTAAAATACACGATGTTATACAGTAGCTTTGAAATGATCGAGTATTCATTTGATTCAGATATAAATGGATTTAAGGGTGAAAAAAATTAGTTTGAAAAGAAAAAACCCCACCAAGATTTTGATATGAAAATAAAATCTATATCTATATTATAAAAAACAAATATATCTGTGCGTAACGCTGACGTCATTTTGCAAATGGCAGCACTTTGAAATCTGGAATGAAATTTAGGTTTTGCAATTTCCGTGTTCAGCTCGTCGTCAGCTTAAAATTCCGAGTAAAATGAGAACTACATTTAACAATTTTGTTGAACATTGTCACAATTCTATTTCAAAGACCCGTGATCGGGGGATGTAACTCGCAATTAAGTGGGTGGGAAACTGGAAATTGTTTTAATCCCTTCCGTTTAGGTCTAAAATGAAAGTACTAAGTTTTATCCCACGTACTAGGCGAACATTAGAAAATATGTACATATTTATAGTCAAAAAACACTTTTTTAAAATTATCTTAACAATATCTCAGAACAATTCTTTTGAAAAACATTGTTAATACAAATGTCGTTGAATTTGAAATTCTGAATAAAATGAGTACCCATATTAATAATTTTGCTGAACATTAGGGTCGCAATTCTATTTCTAAATTTTGTCTTAACCGCGCTAATCAAGAGGGAGACAGAGTTATCAATCCGCCCTGCCTCCGTTTATTACATACATGCATTTTCTTTAAGTTGTTGAGGCCCTCGCGATGTTTCTGTAATTATATTAATGCTTTATTTTGTATATTTTGAGGATTATAATTTAGTAGTTATCAGGAAAGAGGTACATAATTGACAGCCGTTTTACATGCCATTTCTCAACTGATATCGTCAACCTTAAACCTTAGTTTAAAAAAAAAAATAAATAAAAAAAAAGTAAAGCTTATAATACTTTTTTTCAATATTCCTTAGGTTTTAAAATTTTATGAATTTAACTTAAGATGCTCGTATACTAGTCGAAAATAATTTTTATTAAAACCATCTTAGTCCTTTTCGTTAAATATCGCAGTTTAAAATCGTGCTATTGGTTGACCTATAATTCCTCTAGCGACAATAATCCTGCACACTCATTTGTTCCCTCGCTCCTCCCCACTATTTTCGACCTCCTTAAATGTGATGCATACGCACTGTTATTCGCTATATATGTCAAATTAAATACGACGCATAATTGAAATACAATCAGAGATCATAGACAATATTTCCCATCATTTACAAATCATTTTTGAAATATGCTAAAAATCTTGAAATAATGCACTTTAAGTTATCTATTTGTTTGTAGCGACAAAGTCGCACCTAGTAGGGCGGGAAAACTTAGTACGTTTATTTTTGACCTATGTCGAAGGGATTAAAACAATTTCCAGCTTTCCCGTATTTAATTCCGAATTCGGCCTTTTTTTTCATTTCCTACCACTGGGCTATAATCCGTAATCAAGAGTTTAAGCCATAACTCTGAAAATATCCAAAATAAACCCTAAAATAATTAAAATCCTCAAATAGTACCTCAATAAATTAAAATGTATATAGGGGAGTTGGGGGCACATGTGAACAGTTCGCATAAATATAGCTTTTTCTCATGACAGGACTAATTTCTATAAACCAAACCTACTCAATACAGTAAATAGAACTTTCTTTTATACATGGTATTTTTTAAAAAATAACCTGTATAGTTCTTACATTTTTTAATAGTTTTAAAAATTCGAAAAATTGTTCCCATGTGCCCCATCAGCGGGGTAGTTGTGAACACACGTGGGGTACATGTGAACACAAGGAAAAATATCCTTTGACATGCTTTTTATTCTGTTATTCATTTGTCATCGTAATGATTAGTTAATTACCTGTGAAATTCGCCATAAAAAAGTATATATATATATACACACATTTCTCTAGTTTCTGGGTGATATGTTTAAGCAAAAGATTATAAAATGAAAATAAGTAGATTTTGGGGGTGGAAGCTTAGATGATTCATTAAGTATTGCTGAAATAAAATAAAAAAATACAGAAGCAATTTTAAAAAAGAAATTAAAACAAATTTTGCTTAGGGGTTTTTGTTTGGGAAAATTTTTGGGGAGGGGGCGTTTACATACTATTTATCTAAAATCTGCCGAAATACGAAAGATTCCCACTGCTGTATTTGCCTTATTTACTTGTAAATTATAGATAAAGAAGGGGTTTTTAATGATTTAAAAAAAATCTCGACTATAACCCCCCCCCCCTCCCCTAACTTCTTTTCCTTTTGAAAGAGAGAGGGGTGTTACAATAGGGATTTTACGGTAGTTATCAGTTTAAAAATTTTACTTTCTTAAAATATTACTCATATGTATCTCCATTCAAAGCGTCATATACATAACTGTTTTAGATATGGAAGTAAGCCATCATTGCAAGTTTAGAATAAATGTAATACAAAAATTTGCAAAGTTGTTCAGGGTAATACTTTTGTATTAACAATGCATAAAAAATATTGTTGTAAACTGTTTAGTAAAATAATATATTACACTTACTGGATTTTAGAAAACATTGAATATATTTAAAGTACAATTGAATGTAAACGAGCTTGTTGCTCTTTATGTATTTGCTGAAAGATGTGTTTGATGAAGTTTCAATGCAAAATCAACTTTATGTGAGGAAAATGTCTTCTATTTCAGGAAAATTATAGGTAATGGAACGGACATTATTTATCATTATGTTAACTGAAAAGAACAGAGTCACAGAATGATTATTGGGGCACTTAAGTAGGGGAGACCGGGGGAATGGCGACACCTTAAGGGAATTTAAATTTTTTCACCTCGAAAAAATGTTTATTTTTTAATAGTAAAAATTCTAAAGCTGAATCATGATCTTTAGTACCTGTATAAATTTAACCGTAATCATAACTGTAAAGTAAGCATATATAAAAAAATATTTTTTAAACCTCTGCACAGTGGCGGGATTACCCAGGACACTGGGGTAATTCCGCCACTTTACCGGGGTAATGCCGCCACTCTTTAATGACCTAGTACATGTATCAAATGGATACTAGGAAACACACAACCTACTGAAAATAGTTAGAAAGTAATGTAATTGAGCAGAATAATGGTTAAGCTTACAATTTACTTCCTATTGCAAAAGTCACTCTGCTGAATCGGCTCCACTACATTGAAATGAGACCATTTCTCACCCGATTTGCATGGCGGCGGCATTACCCCGAGAGGACAATATGGCGGAAATCCCCAAGCAAAGCCGAAACAAGAACCGAACTTGTTCAACACATTGCATCAAAATGTCGGCGAATGCATGTAGATTACGGGTCATATTATCTTAAATACCTAATGTTACAATAAAAGGTGCTTATCTCTACTCATTTGAAGCTCCAAAATAATAAGCAACTAGATGAAAACTACATTTTTCACCAGAACAGACGAACGACGTACAGCAAAGTCACTCCCACTTTAGGCACTGTTTATATTGTTGGCCGCTATAGTGCAGGCACATTTACTGTATCAAACTGCCTTTAGTTTTTAAACTAGGTGGGGTGGCGGCATAACCCGGGTTGGCGACATTCCCCCGGTCTCCCCTACTGTTCATATCTGCCCCAACTTGTCTGTTCACAAGTGCCCCACATTGCTGCTTCTGTTAAATTGATAAATTATTAACATTTCTCAAATTTAGAAGAAAAAGAACTGTATTAAAAATATTTATTAATATTCATAGTGCATGTTAAAACACTCAAATTCAAATAAATGAATAAATAAATTTAAACGCTTATGAACTCGGAACAAAGATTTGACTTTTGAGATCTAAAAACAGTGTTTTGGCTACAGAGGAGAAACAAAAGGTCAAAAAGCTTCAAAAAATTTTTACCGTATGTCTACAGGTGTTGTCATCTTTAGTAGTTTTTTTCAAATAAAAAAACTTACAATAACCATTGAAAAATTGCGATGTTCACATCTGCCCCCTGTTCACATGTGCCCCCATCTCCCCTATAAATTAGAAACAGGGTAAACTGATAACCACGTCTGTTCTGGCTTCAATCACTTGATTAACGAATTAGGCAAAACTTTGCAATATAATTGTAAAAATTCAACAAAAATATTAAGTACACATTTCAATCAGAATTTTAACCTCTACAACATCTGTATTGACAATGTTTTTAATAGAGTTAGTTTTTTTTTAGATATTGTTATGGTAATTAATAAAAATGTGTTTTTTGACTATAAATCTGTACATTTCTTCAACCACTCACCTAGTAAGAGGGGGAAAACTTAGTACATTCATTCTAGACTTAAAGTAAAGGGATTAAAACAATTTCCAGCTTTCCCCTAATTAATTCCGAATGCGGCCCTTTTTTCCTCCCCTACCATTGGTCTATAAAGAGTTTTAAAGACTTTAAAATTCTATGCGCTCTAAGTTTTTTTTAAGGGGGGGGGGATGCCAATTTCGAGTGGGAAGAAAAATCTTGATTATTTATTGCGACAATAAAATGACACAGAACATATATATATATATATATATATATTTTTTTTTAATTTAAGCAGTTTTAAAGAGTTTTGAATCTTTAAGTATTATTACTGTGACAGGTGAAGAAAACGGGGAAACGAAATTTTGAAGGTGAAATTCAGATAAAATTTTAATGAAATGGATATGATGGAATGAATAGTTAATGAAATTCAGGACTGATTATTTATTCACTTAAAGTAACAAATACAGTAGAGCAATTTTTTTTTAACCTGTAACTGATGTGAAAGAAATTATCACATAACTAGTGTGAAGCGGTCTGTGAGACCGCTCCAACGAAAGATGAATAAAAGCCGCGATAAACTCATAGGATGTTGTTTTTGTACTAAACTTTTTGCACAGGAGTGTTATAATTAAAATTCACCTATTCAAAAGTCTCTGGTGTTAGTACTAAAGTTTCAAACGAAACAAAATTTCAGTAGTGTTTGTAGATAAACTGAAATTTGCAAGTTAAACTATGAAAATTGAAAAAAGCAGTGGTCTGTGAGACCGGTAACATCAGTTAAAGGATAAAAAAAAGTTTTAAACAGTTTAAACTTTGGTATTGTGGAGAAGGGAGTAAAAAGGGGAGGTGAAATTTCAGAAGAAAGGTTAGCTATGGAGGTTTTATCTTTATTTTTTAAATAAGAAATGAAAAGAAATGCAGAAGAGTTCCACCACAGATTAAGAAATAATATGACAGTAAAGCACTTTTAAGGACTTAAAAAAAAAATTGTATGAAAATAAGCACTTTCAAGCACAAAAAAAATCCTTTTTGAAAAATGCAAGTACTTTTAAGGACCGTACGAATCCTGATATATGGAAAATTTCCCGACTACAGAGTAGTCCTGCACGGGTCAAGTTGCCAAAGACACAAAACCGAATATTATACTTAAGTCAACCCGCAACTCGACACGAACACTCCAAAAATATTTCCTCGATCCGCAACCTGACCAGAATCAGCCAAAATAATTTTCGGCAACCTGCAACTCAACCCAGACTTATTTCAACCAGAACCCGAAATAAAAGGAAAGGAAATCGTGTTTTATTGATATTATGAAATGTAATATACAATTACATCTCTAATAACAATTTATGTTTTATGTAGGAAAATGGACAAATGTAAATACTTTAACATTCAAACATATGTGGGTATCATGCCCACAAGTATTTGAAGTGAGGACAGCTTGTTAAAAAGCGCCATCGATATTCACCATCATGGTTGATTTCAATGGCGCTTGGTGACAAGTTGTCCACATGGCACACAATCGCATGACACACCTAAGTGATGTACGATAGGTGGGGGCTAAAGTTACGCACTTATCATTAATTTTGATTTTTAATGAACACATTGATCTAAACTTATGTGACGACTGATTAAAATGTTGTATTAAAACCTTAGGCACGTTCCACTATCTAACGACATTCTGTCAAGTTATAATTCCGTGAGAAATTGTAATTTTAAAAAAAACATTGCTCTGAGCATCTTTGCCCCAATGGTTGGGCTAAAAGTACGCAGTGATGAGGCAAAGATACACAGTGCGCATTTTTGCCCCATTACGGCCGGATTTTGCCCCATTTTCACTAAAATGAATGAGTAATGTAAAAGCATTAGTAAATTTCGATAGTATTTAAACTGAAAATTCTAAACTAGACCATGAAAAAAATAGCGGTCTGCGAGATCGCAAATAGCAGTTAACCTCTAACTGTTGTGATAAAAATTGTTTCATAAATACTGTAAACGGTTTACGAGACCGCTTAATCGTTGATTGAATAAAATGGTTGACTGACTCATAAGAGGCGGTTTCTGCGCTAAACTTTATGCAAAGGGCTATTATAGTAAAATTTCCCGCATTCAGAAGTCTTCAGCTATACTTCTAATTTACCAAACGAATCAAAATTAAACTAACATAACTACTTAAATTGAAAGTTACAAGTTAAACTGTGAAAACTGAATATTACAGCGGTCGGTGAGACCGTTAACAGGAGTTAAGGATTAAGGTTTAAAACAAAAGTGATTCATGAAATAAGAATATTGATTTTTAAAAGGAGGTAAGGTAGGTACATACGTTCTATATTTAAAAACTTCTAGAAAAAGGGAAATGTAGTTTACTAACTTATATTAGTTAAGTAGCTATTATATTTTATATAATACAAATTTAGAAATTGTGGAAAGCTTTGCATCTAGCTAAAACGATAGGGCAAAGTCCC
The DNA here is from genome assembly GCA_963932465.1 of Maratus speciosus. NCBI lineage: Eukaryota > Metazoa > Arthropoda > Arachnida > Araneae > Salticidae > Maratus > Maratus speciosus. The sequence continues at coordinate 7,975 of CAWVRF010001228.1, read as the reverse complement.
GTATCTTAAACATGTGCGTATCTTTGTCCCAAGGATGATGCGTACTTTTATCCTATTCTGCAGTATTTTGCTTAACCGGCTACGCATAAGTATAAACAAATGTGATCGAGGTAAACTGCGGCATTTAGAAGCTAAAAATCTTTCGATCTCCACTAAAATTTTGGATTTGTAAAAATTCCAGGTACTGTTAGCTAAAGAATAAAGTGAAATTTTAAAAATATTAGATCAAAATTCGAAAATTTGAACTCCTCATTTTCTTAGCACAAATTGCTACTTTTATCAAAGGTTTAAACAAATGACTAGTACACTTGAAACAAAACTGCCACCTATTGGCCAAGAGAGCAGAAATGTTACTTCATATGAAATCAGCCGGTGCGTATTTTTGCTCCACTCGTATCTTTACCCCTACATACCCTGTATCTCTCTTTGCATGAGAAAGTAAAAACTCGGCATTTTATCGCTCAGAAACTCACGTAAAATGCAAATGTTTATTGTCGTAGTAATATGTAGTAGAAATATTTAGGTTTTTTCCAAGTCTAAGATTTTCACAAAAAATTTGAGCAGAACAATTTTTCAGATAAAATAAATACATATTTCAATATGAATGAGTTATTAAATTTACTCCTTAACCTTTAACTGATGTCACAGAAATTGTCACAACTAGTGTGAAGTTGTCTGTGAGACCGCTTTATTGAAAGATGAATAAAAGCCACGATTAACTCATAGGATGGTGTTTTTGTACTAAACTTTTTGTACAGGACTGTTATAATTAAAATTCACCTATTCAAAAGTGTCTGGTGATGGTACTAAGTTCACAACGGAACAAAATTTCGGTAGTGTTTGTAGTTAAACTGAAAATTGCAAGTATATAAAAAATTGCAAAACTAAAAAAATTAAAAAAAAGGTGCGGTCTGAGAGACCGGTAACATCAGTTAAAGGTTAAGAAATAAAAAGTATATAAATAATGTGATAAATTATTTTTATTTAAAGCACAGTTAAGAACGATTTTTTCTTCTCTAGGAATAGGAAAAATATTACCAACATTTCATTTTTCATATACACGCAAACACATGTATAATATTTCTGATAGTTTTAAAACAAATACCCATAATACGTGTGTATAGATAGAGAAATGCCCAATATTCAGAGGTAAAAGCATAGGAGAGAGTATGGAGGAATGGGACACCTTTTACAAAAATAAGAAAAAGAACTTTGACACAAAAACAATATTGCAATTTATAGAATACAAAATGAAATACTTTCTATTGTCCTTGAACAATGTAGAAACATAATTTTCAGAAACAATTTTATAATTAAAGGAATGGAAATATAAGAATGGAAATATAACAAAATTTAACTCATAAAGTAGAAATATTTACTTGCGTCCTAATTTGAAATCATAATCAAGATGGATGCCTTGAACATCTCTGTGGCTGCGTGAATAGTCATTACGTCATCATTGAAGTCCTTTCTCATTGGCTGACAGTTGACACTAAGATATTTCATGTATTTTTACTATGCGAGTGGTAAATATTATACCCGGTTACAGATAAAATTCTAGTAAACATGCAGATTTCTGTAGTTTTACAAAAACTAGTTTTGTAGGATTACAGATTTTTTTTTACAGTGTATGTTACATGAATTTTTGCTTTTGCCGTTACATAAAAAAAATTAAGAATACCAGTTTTTTAGAAAAATGTTATTAACTTTACAGATCTTTTTTTTTTTCTTTTTACAGTGTTCCATGTCAAAATTGCGTGCTTCCACATTGTACATTAGAATATTAGAATGAATAGAAAACTATTTTTACATCAATGACATATTTTTATCTTTGTCTATTTCATACAAAAATTCCATTATTTAGTTTGTATAAAATATTTGAAATTTTTATGTATCCGTGGATAAAAATTTAGTTTGTTAATTGTTTCAGAAAAACTAAATACTTTTACATAGAGTAAATTTGCCATCAGAAATAAGTTTTGGCGAAATAAGGGTATTGGTTAAGCCAGGGATTTTACCACTTTCACTCTTCAGTATTATGTGTCACAATTTTAATTATGATTAATTGCTCCCTGATGACCAGCTTTTTGTTATTTTCTTATTTTATTAAAATTTTATTAACATACATCTGACCTGTGCTTGGCGTCAAGAGCCCGCTTATTTACGAGCCCCATCGTCGATATATACAGGGACGATATAGCACACACAAGGAAATTTACAAAACCAGAGAAATACAGCCGGGAGCTCCACAAAGAGTGTGCAACGGAGCCAGCGGGATTCGAACCGCACCCACCTACACTCTCAAGTGATGAGCGGTGTGATGCCTTCACCACTCAGCCACGGTGGGCCCATTTTCTTATCTGAGAAATTGGTTTTCAAACAACAAACAAACAAAAAAACAATGGTGGTATTTTCTGAAATCAGCCTATGAAACATGCTATTCCATTATTTAGTTTGTACAAAATATTTGAAATTTTTTAATTGCATGCGTGGTTAAAAATTTAGTTTTTTAATTTTTTCAGAAAAGCTACAGACTTTTACATAGAATTAATTTGTCAACATAAATAAGTCTTTTTTTACATTGTAAATATTTGCAAATTTAAAAACACTGCTATTATTTCCATTTTCTCTACCTAGCATTTTTTGAGTTAATAGCGAAAATTGCATAGTATTTTGGCTTGATATTTTTATAGTACAATTGTATGTTCTAATAAATCTAAATTTAAATACTTTTTATCTAGCGTCTAATGAAATAGTTAAAAAAAAAAATAAAAATAAGATGACCTAATGTTGATGGAGCAGTTGTTCCTATTGCATTATTTATTCATGTTTTATTTTTGAGAAATTCTTGTTTTTCAATCGAAAGTAAATTATGTTTTTGGTATATCTTCCTATATATTTAATTAATTTTATTTTACTGCACCTCTTTTTCAATTTTTAACAAAAATAAAACAAAATTAACTCAATTCACAATAAAATCATTTAGCTGAATTTTCAAAAGTTATTTCATATTTACTTTTATTTCTAAAATTTAAAATAAATCACGATTTATAAATCAGATTTTTAAAGTAAATTCTATGAACTGAGAGTGAAATGAAAAAAATGAGATACTAATTGTTATTTAATTATGTGCACAATATTAAATTTTTGTACTAAAATTGGAAAATGTTGATTTGAAAAAACACTGTTATATTCGCAAGCATTTTATGAAATATTTTCGTAAATTAATATAATTGTATGAAATTTAAATATTTTTAATTTTCTATTTTTCTCGAAAAACATTCTGTTTCTTTGTGATTTTTTTCCAAGAGAATTTTACATTAAGGTTTTTATTTTCACATTTATATAAACGTTTCATAGGAATATTTAAAAATAGAATCATATATAATTTTTCAGTTCCTTTATAAAATGATATTATGATTTTTAAATGATGCTATTTTTCGTTTATATTACATCATTATATAATTTTTTATTGTTCGTATTCTTATAGGCGCTCTTTAGTACTCTCATCTATTCGTATGGTATGCATAGTACATTACTATTGTTATAAAGTAAATACTGAGTGCACAAAAAATAACTTAGTGTTCTAATACAAGTTTTGTATATACATTCCTGCATGTTATATGGTTGTTAATTTAGCTGTAAAAAAAAAAAAAAACAGTTATTATTTCAGCTTCTTTATTAACTCATATAAAGCCACTAGTGTGCACTATCTTTCTGCTTGAATAAAATTATTATATTAGAAAAAAAAGACTCAGTTCATGGTCTTACTTTGAGACACCTGTGCGATCAATTGAAATAATGAATTATGAAACTGGGATTTAGTGATAAAGTAAGATAATAAAGTTGACATAAACTTTTTCTGCTTTAAATGAAATTAAAAATTCGTTATCTAAAATGAAGAATATTAATGCATTTCACTTTAATTATGAGACGTTCTGCTTTAAAAACTTTTAACCCTTCAGCGGATGGCGATATATATGGGGCAATCTCACAATCTTTTGACTTTTATGTCTCTGAATAATAATTTGTATTTTAGTACATATTCTTGTGTGTTTTTTTTTTTTTTTTTTTTTTTTTTTAATTTCATATACTGGAGAACATCCCATTGCATGATTGCATAACAATATTAACGAAATAAATAAGTTTTGGATGATGTTGGGGGCCCAAATATCAGGAAAACTCCTATACCGTCCCGTGTCCCTGATGCTGATTTTTAAGTTTGGAGCTGTCTGGATAAATTGTTTCAATAAAAGTAATTCTATGCAATTTTTTTCCTAAACTGGGACAATTGTTTTACATAAATATGTAGCAAAAAATTAACCTGCACACATTTTTACGGTTGATATTATTTTTTGAACTCTGCCCCTGAGTTTTAGATCCCTTACGATCCCTCTTGCTAAACATATACAGAAAATCACTACAGATGCAGCCACAGAATTTTTTTCAAGTTTTTTCTCATGCAGAAGTATGCTAGAGAAAGAATGTCTGAAATTCTTTGACAGGAAATTTACTGCAGAATTTAAATCAGCATTCAAATATAAATTTCAAGCATCGCGGCTTTATTGGTAGTATTACCGTCCCCAAGGTTTATTCCTGCACTTTTCGAGGTAAATTATTATTATTATTTTATTTAATCCAGTGTAAATAACTGTTTATAAAAATCAATGAACATTGTGGCTATCACTTAGTCTTAAGATGATTTGCCTAAAAATAGCGGTAATTTTCCTTACCGTCCCATCCTTACCATCCCTTTTTCTTCCATTACCGTCCCTGTTTTCCTATACCATCCCTTTTTTTTTTCCTAACGTCCCTTCTTTAACACCCCTTTAAGACTATGTTATACCAAAATTTTGTACTCAAAATAATACATTGTTATTATTTCTTATCTGAATGTCCTTTGGGTACTATACAAATTCATTATAAGTAAAAATTTAGAGGAGAATAGAAAGTTTTACTGGTAAAATGGTAAGGAAAATTAAACTCGCAAGTTTAACTTAAACCTCAGTTAAATAAAAATAAATTTCGCTGATGACAATTTTTTCTTTATTTTGAATCATTAACGCATTCGTCTATCAGAATAAAATGTTATTTTAGAAAGTTTAATTTCACCAAATGTTTATTCCCGAAAGTCAAAAGATTGTGTATATATATATACATATATATATATGTATAATATATAGTATATATATATATTTACAGTGTGTCTACGTATAACCTGACCGACCTTTATTTTCGCAACCGTTGGTCCTAGATGCATACTTCCAATTACAAAAATGGTTTAAATAAGGTAAAGAATTATTTTTAAAGCGATTTGGTTCAATAAAACATTTATTAAAAAATTACGAAATTTAAATTTTTTTACGGTCCCCCGGACTTATAAGTGATATTTACTAAAAATTTACTGTGACACTAACAAATAAGACAAAAAAAGTCCCATTCATGTAACAATAAAATTGACCGAGTTATGAAACTTTGAAATGCATGACTTATACCACTTTTTTGCGTATCAAAACAGATGATTTCGACCATGATTTCAGGGGTCGTGTATAAAGTACTTAGACTTATTTCAAGGTATCTGCGCTTTGAAAGAAATCGTACAAATATTATGATTAACTTTTATTAGTTAAGTCTCAGATTAGTTAAAATAAGTGTATTTTAACATATGTTTTATTTTGTAAGTATTTGAGGCTATGATTTCTTTTAACTAAAATTGTGTTATTTTCATAAGGTTTTATTTAACTTGCAATGATCGTCTTTCCAGTTTAAAATTTGTACTCGAACTTTAACTTATTTTCAAATGTCCGATCTAAGTTAAATTTTACATAATGACTTAAATCCGATGACAATGCAATATTATTATGATTTTCGACTCTTACCATCTTATACATACTTATATTAGAGGATAACACAAAAAAAAAAATTCGGATAGATTACCTTCAAGAAGTTTAAGAAAGAGTTTTAGATTAGATAACATAAACCTTCGATGGTTGTATTTTTTAACTTTTATAATTACATTTTATGTATTTTTTAACGCTGAATGAAAAAATTACCTTCACTTTTATCCATCATGTCAAGATTTTTCGCAAATCGTAAATTTCAAGGTTAAAAAATAGCGAAAAATCTGATGCTACAAAATAGATGTAAGTCATTTTTATTCAGTTTAATTTTATTTAATTCAATAATTTATTAGATTTTTTGGATTATACTGGGTTTCTTACAGCTTAACAGCTCGGGGGTTCGATGAGGTTGGGAGGGAGGGGGGATCAAGTGTAACTTTTAGCTTTTTAACTTTGAAATTTGCGATTTAAGAAAATTCCTGACGTGATGGTTTAAAATGAAGGTCATTTTCGGATTCAGTGCTAAAAAATACATAAGAATCAATTTACAAAAGCTAAAAAACATCATACAACCCAAAATTTGAAAGACAGTGTAATCTAACAGCATTTTAAAATAGGTATCATTTTGTAAAGAATTGAGGCTGTTGTTTTACATCCTTTTATTTAACAAAAAATCTGTTATTTTTGTCCTCTTATAATGTTCAGTACAAATTGTACTTTTTACAGTACTATGTTAGAATGATTAAAGATTTCCAATTTATATTGCAATTCTGATTTTACTCTCAACCATTTCTTTAATATATCTGGCGAAATTATAATTCTACTAAATTTGTGAATGACACCTAATATGCAGCAAAAAATATACTCCAACTTTAAACAGTTATTACTCGGTCAATTTTAATCGTAGAATAACGAGACTTTTTTTCTCTTACTAGCCAATGTAATAGGTAAATTTTACTAAATATAATTTATAGGACCTGGGGACCGTATAAAAATTTAGATTCTGTAATTCTTCACTAAATTGTTTTTTCGCTTCGAACTTTTTTTATCTTAACCCTGCACCTAATTTTGATCATTTTTGTAATTTGAAGTATGCATCTAGGACCAACGGTTGCCAAAATAAAGGTCAGTCAGGTTATACGTGGACACACTGTATATATATATATACAGGGTGTCCGGTCTCAACGGTGTCCAATGGCTAATTCCTAAACCGTTAGTGATAGACATATAGTTCCAATTGCAAAAATGTTTTAAACCAGGTAAAGAAATATTTTAAAAGCTATTTGGGTCAATAAAAACATTTCTTAAAAAAATTCGAAATTTAAATTTTTACACGGTCCCCCGGCCCTATAAGTTATATTTAGTAAAATTTTCCTTTTACACTGACAAGTAATACAAAAAAAGTTCCGTTATTCTACGATTTAAATTGACCGAGTAACAGCTGTTTAAAGTTGGAGAATATTTTTTGCTGCAAATTGGGGGTCATTCACAAATTTAGTCGAAATATAATTTCGTCAGATATATTAAAAAATAGTTGAGAGCAAAATTAACATTGCGATATAAATTTGAAATCTTTAATCCTTCTGACATATTAATGCAAAATATACAATCTGTAATAAACATTTAAGAAGAAAGAAAAAATAGAATTTTTGTTAAATAAAATGATGCTAAAAACAGCCTCAATTCTTTACAAAATGATACGTACTTTAAAATATTATTAGATTGCACTAGCCTGAAAGTTGGGTTATGTCATGTTTTTGAGCTTTTGATAATTGATTCTTATATATTCTGTACCGCTGAATCCGAAATTGACCTTCATTTTTAACTATCACATCAGGATTTTCCGCAAATTGCAAATTACAAAGTTAAAATAGAATCTCCTCCCCCATCTCATCGAACCACTCAGTTGTTTAGTTATAAGAATCCTTAGGATAAGCAAAAATATGGAATAGATTATTGAATAAAATAAAATAAAATAAAAAATGTTTTACATATGTTTTATATTATGAGATTTTCGCTATATTTTAACTTACACATTTGCGATTTGTAAAAAAATTCTAACGTTATGTTTAAAGTGAAGGTCATTTTCAGATTCAGTTCTAAAAAGTCCGTAAAAATCAATTATCAAAAGTTAA